>VDFB02373201.1:0-10547 GCA_007258455.2 Sequoia sempervirens | reverse complement strand
TCATATCCCTCCATCCATACACCTATCCAACCATCCACCCATGGTATTCCATACATTACTAGACACTGGGGATAGATATTTACATCTTGCTCTGGGAATAAATATTGATATATATCCTCCAACTTATGTGGTATCTGAACATTGGAAAATGTGAAATCAAATTGGTCCACCACTTGTGAGAAAAAACCAAATCACTAGCCAATGGCATATTTTGATGAGAGGACATTCCTTATCAATCTTCATCTTTCATCAAACATCAATCCAAACAATCACTATTAGTCACATCTAATGTGTGCTTCAATGTCACATCAAATCATCCAAAACATATTTTGTTCCAAACCAAGCTTCATCAATCTTGATAAAATCAAATCCAATCAATCCATCATCATCTCGAGATATCGATCCTAATCCTTGTGTTTCTTAACACTATCCTTGCATTGTTGTGTACCCTTGACAATGTTATCATCATCAATCCCACATCATCTTGGGATATCCATCCTAATCCTTGTGTTGTTTAACACTATCCTTGCATTGTTGTGTATCCTTGACAATGTTATCATCATCAATCCTGTATCATCTTGGGATATCCATCCTAAATCCTTGTGTTGCTTAACACTGTCCTTGCATTGTTGTGTATCTTCAACAATGTTATCATCATCAATCCATTGATCCGATCAATCAACCTTAGCTTGGTTTTCAAAAAAATCCCAAAATAGATCACTAATATCATCACACACATCCATATCCAAATCGTCAAAATCATGCAAAAAATCCAAAAACATTCAAAAAACCAAGAAAATCCAAAAACATTCAAAACATGCAAAAAATCCAAAAACATTCATAAAAGCCAGAAAAATTCAAAAACATGGAATCTGAACTACATCGTCTCTAAGCTTAAACATAGGCAAGGCTAGTCTTTGATCAGCCCTCGAGAAACAAAATCCAAAAACATTCATAAAATCTCACAAAATCCAAAAACATCAAAAAATTAAAAAATCCAAAAATAGTCATAAAATCAGAAAACCCAAAAAATAGCCTCAAAACATTTCAAAACATCCAAATATTTGAAAATCCATCCATCCCATCTTGCTTTCACCCGCAATAATCAATCATCGAAAATAAATCAATCATCACACTCATCCTTTGGCAAAAAAATAGAAACAACCACAACAATTGGCAAAAAGCAAACTTCAAACGTAAAATCAAAGGCAAACAACAAATTTTTTAAAAAATAAAAAATCAAACTCTTGATCATTTTCAAACATGTCAATCAACTTTATATCAATAGCTTATCAAACAAATTATCAACCCATCATCATCCTATACAATGCATGTCCTAGGATATATCGTTCTGACAATGGGCATCATTTTGGATATCACCTTGGATTCTTATCCTATCAAAACAAATACCTTTGGCTAGAGGTATGAAGAACATTGACTTTTTTGTGTACTTGATCTTTTCTTTTGATTTATTTTTTTGTGCTCATTCCAATGACCTCTTAATGATGTCTAATCAAAGAGATTTAGAGAGAAAGGAATGGGGCATCGATCATTATCCTTTTGTCTATTGTGCTTGTTGGACGTTCTTGTAATATAACTTGGCGAATACTTGCTTTGTTAGGTACGTCCTAATAAGGTTTCTGTATGTCAAATGTGAATAAGAATACTCCTATCTATTTGTCGAGTCAAAGTCCATTTCGCTAGATACAATGCCATCTTGGTCGTCTATACCTTGATGCATCGTATTTATGTGTGTTATCAAACAATAAGGTAATTGGCCCTTTTAAAATCCCAACTCCTCGGTAAGAAAATCATCATCATCATCATTATCATCATCTCTAATAAAGTTGGCTTGTTGGTGTCTCTTGTCATCATCTTATTTACTTCCAACTTCCTTTCACGCTAACATGGTACCATGACAGTTAATCATAAATCATCAATAATGCATCCATCCTGCATCCACAAACCATCGTCATACTGCATAATGCATATCATACCATATAGAAAGCATTAATCATACCACATGCATTCATCCCCATCATTGCATAATATAGATTGGTTATTCTAAGATTTTCATAAACCATACATCTAT
Source organism: Sequoia sempervirens (assembly GCA_007258455.2). Classification (NCBI taxonomy): domain Eukaryota; kingdom Viridiplantae; phylum Streptophyta; class Pinopsida; order Cupressales; family Cupressaceae; genus Sequoia; species Sequoia sempervirens. The sequence continues at coordinate 8,455 of VDFB02373201.1, read as the reverse complement.
CACCCATACGCATAATCATAAAAGCATCATCATATCATATCATGTGCATCCATATCATCCATGCATCATCATATCATCCATTACATATAAACATAATAATCATCTCATCATCAATAATGTCACCGTCATGGTACAAATCAGGATCAAGTGGGTGTAATATGTCAAAATAGGCATGAGGCTAGCCATGGCTGATGATTGTCTATATCATCAAATATGTCTACATCAAACTTTCGAGTTGAACTGATCTTGAACCTCTTTGTCAAGAGATTGACCCTCAAATCAAACCTCTTCACCTGATCTCTCGAGGGGGAAGTATACCGGTGTAATTCTTCATTCGTTGGGACAACAGTGGGGCATCCGAAAAAATTAGAGAATATTTTACTTTTGATCATGGCAAGGTTATTCTTTGAACCAATGCAACAAGTGCATTGCTTCAAAGAGGGGGAAAATGTAAACATAGAAAATATACAGATTGATATTGCACACTCGATCTGGATCTATTAACATCACTTCATCCTGAATTATCCCTCTATCTAACCATTTAATCAAATAGCCTTATTTGATTAAAGTCATCATAATTCCCCTTTTAATTAAATAAATCCCTCAATTTAATCATGGTCTCTGTGTAATTAACTAGGTCATTTCATCTTCCTATCTTTATTTAATTAAATAATCCATATTATTTGATTAAATCTCTAAATTTCATCTAATTAAATTAAATAAATCAAACATTTATCTAATTTAATCTAACATCACCCCCTTTGGTTAAATAAATCAAAAATATTTATTTAACTAAGTCTAAATCATTCTCTTCTCATTTTGAGTTATTTAATTCCTAAAATCTAAGTCAAAATGGTCAAATCAACTAACATCATTTAAATTAATCAAATCATGATTAATGATAATCTTAATCACTCAAATCCTCTAGATTTTGCAACTTGCACGTGAAAATCAATTTAATTGATTTATAAATCATCTATTTTCATTCAAAAAAGGCATCCAAATGGGAATATTCTTCAAATTTGAAATCTCCCCCCAAATAGACATGTACATCCAACAAAGCATTTAAAATCTTACATGTCCTTGCCTTGAGCCAAGTGGCATTTAACTCTCCTTTTTCATCCCCCCTAAACATGTCACTTCTTCAAATTCAAATTTCAAACTTGCACATTGATCAAAATGTGCTCAACCTTCATGCTCTCACATGTTGACAAGTGGCATCATGTCATTGGCTTATCTTTTATCCCACATTCATCCTATCTTTCAATCTTCAACTCTTTCTTTCTATAAATAGAGAGCTCATCCTTCATTTCTATCATCCACAATTCATGCAAAGTTATTATACTTAAATCCATACGAAATATTCCGAGCCAATTTTTTTGATTTTTTCAAATTACAAATTACAAAGTGTAGACATCCAAATTTGGACACTTAATTTATCTAAATTTATCACTTTTCATCTAAACATCCTCTTATCCGAGTTAATTAAGTAATATTACTATCATTTAATTAATATCTTTAATTCTGCCAAATCCCTAAGGTATTTAATTAATAATTAAATACCTTACCCTCCTTAATCCTTTTTTCATCAAATAAATTAAATAAATATTACATTTATTTAATTCCTCACATGTCATTTTCATCTAATCCTAATTCATCTCCTAATTTCTTCATTAGGGATGTGCACATGCCTAATCCTTGATTAGGATGTGTCACATCCTCCAACTTTTGCAAGTTGGCTTCTAATCCTTATTTATCTTCTAATTATTGATTAATTAAGCCTAATCATTCTCCAAGGAATTTTTAATTTTTTTATTCTTCCTAGGTTCCCCTCTTTATATGTGAATTTTAATTCACATTTCATCCTTCCAAGGCTTCTAGAACCTTGGACTTGTCACAATCTCCACATGTGACCAACCTTGGACTTGTCACAATCTCCACATGTGACCAAGTCTCACCTTTTTGGAGCCCACCTTTTATCCTCTAGATCATCCTAGGAATGTGAATTTTTAATTCACATTTATATCCCCAACCACCTTTCATTTTCCCATGTAGATTTTTGAGGAATTCCAAAATTCCTCAAATGTCTTTTTCACTCCCACTTGGAGACAAGAAATCCCTTTTTGTGGAAATCTCCTCACTCCCCAAGGTGCATGTCCTTTTCCACCTCATGTACCTCCTTGACAACTCATCTCCATCTCATATCCCCTTGTCCACTTCACCCTCCACATGTTAAGATGTGAGGGCTTGTGGGTTCTCAACCCACCATAGCCCTTCATCTTGGCCTTGTTGGATCAATCTTAACCATTGAATTCTCTAGAGAATTCAAATTCTCCTATAAATACCCCCTCCTTAAGGGCATTTTGAACACTTTTTTGATTTGGAGCAACCTTATGCTGCCAATTTGCCTTCTAAACACTTTACATTTTGATAACTACATGCTGTCCATTTGAATCCTCAAGCCTTTTCAATCATTCAACCATCTTTGTTAATCATCTTGCATATAGAATCTTGCATCTTAGTCACTCAACCCATCATCTAAGGAGCACACAATCCATTCCAATCAAGGGCCAATCAAGGAGAAATCAACAGTAAAGAAGGTGATATTGTTTCTATTTTGTTTATCCATTTACTTTCTTATTCTATCTCTCTTTTGGCTAATCTTGAGGTGTCCTTGATAGTTTGTCATTCATATTTTTAGTTAGTTTGCACATTTAGAGTAGGATAGATATCAAGGTATCACATTTCTGGCACGCTTGGTGGGACCCACACACGGGTCTTGCATTTAATGTTTCTTTGAGTTAATAATTTTGCAGGAAAAGCTCGCAGAAAGGCGGTAGCGCCCCCGCAGAACTGCGGCAGCACCCTTCACAAAACTGCGGTAGCGCCCTTCACAGAAGTGCGGTAGCGCCCCCACAGAACCGCGGCAGCGCCCTTCATAGAAGTGCGGTAGCGCCCTTCACAGAACCGCGGCAGCGCCCTTCACAGAAGTGTGGTAGCGCCCTTCACAAGTCCACGGCAGCGCCGTTTATAGAACCGTGGCAGCGCCCTTCACAGAAGTGCGGCAGCGCCCTTCACAGAACCGCAGCAGCGCCCTTCACAGAAACGCGGCAGCGCCCCAAAACAGCACAGTTCGGAAGGTAAAATAGGCGTTTTGGCTTCGTTTTTGTTCTAATTTTTTACAACTTTTACATAATAACTCTCTAACATTGTGGTGGCAAGGATATTGCTATTTTTCGCTAACGTTTTACAGCATATTGTGGCAAAATTTGACCAAAGACGGAAAAGAGGACAACTAACATTTGTTTGCGGGGTCATCTACATAATTAGACTTTCAAAAAATTATCTCTGTTGTTTTCAAACATAGTCTAATTAGGGGGATTAAACCTCACTGTTTGTTGTGGTTGCTTATTTTTGTGTTACCCAAGGGGGCATTGATTTGTTTTCACTTTCCCCTTGCACTTCGTGTGAGCCTAGGGAGTAGTTGGAAACAGTTAGTGTCTTCTTTTTAGTGGGACCTGCTTGGGGATTTCATCACCCCAAGGGACGATTCCAACCACGTGTACCGGTGGGGTATATAAAGGGGGGAGAACGAAAGTTGTACCCCAATCTAATTGCGTCGTAATTGGCAGAGCGTCGAAGCTAGGGTGATACCTAGATAGATGTGAAGAGTTGGTCCGAGCCTTTTAGTATCTCGCTGGGGTTCCCGACTCATGCTTGTGATGGACTGGTGTTCACGGTTGTGCCTCACGTACCGAGAGTATATCGAGGACTCCCTAGAAGCCTTGTGCATCCTAGATTAAGACTTTGCCTTACCATACCCGTAATATTAATCATAGAATTGTGCTTACTTGAGGTGTTTTCTTGTGGAAATTCTGTCAAATTTTGATACTTTTGACTTGTTTCATCATTTTGTGTCCTTGCCATAGCCTTTGCCATCAAAAACCAAGCTTTTTCCCCGTAGAAACGCGGTAGCGCCCTGCGCAGAAAAGCGATAGCGCCCTGCGCAGAAACGCGGCAGTGCCCCGCACAGAAAGCGGTAATGCCCTACGCAGAAATGCGGCAGCGCCCTGCGCAGAAAAGCGGTAACGCCCTGTGTAGAAACGAGGTAGCGCCCTGCGCAGAAAAGCGATAGCGCCCTGCGCAGAAATGCGGGAGCGCCCCTGATTTACTGCAGAAAGGCGGTAGCGCCCCTAATTTACTGTAGAAAGCTGTCTACGCCCCTAATTTTGCTGCCAACACCCTAATCTTTGCTGCAGAAAGGCGGATTTTCCCTCCTAAACACCTGAAATTCCTCCATTCAGACCCATTTAGTCTTTGAACCATCAGTTAACCATTCCCAACCATCACCTCATCATTCCAAACCTTTGCTTTGTCACTTTAAACCTTGAAAAACCCCCGTTTGGCTATTTTAAACTTCCATCTCCTTATTCCAACCTTTCGTTCAACCATCCTAAATCCCCATACATTCTCCACAATTATCCTTAACCCCCCCATTCATTCTACTTCCTTCCTAAACCACCAATCATTTCTTGCCATTTGCATCTCCAAATACCACCCATAATTAAACCGTCCTACCCTTGTATTACAAAGTGGTTACCTAAATTGACCATAGCGCTTGAACTTGATTATTAGTCTTTAACTTCAAACCCAATCAATTCGCCTTCATCTTAAAGGTGAATTCGGTGTTGCAAGTTATCATCCTCAGCCCAATCAATCCATTCCTAGCTTAAGGTGGATTCGGTGCTGTAATCATCCTATCAATCAATCAAAGCTCTAGGGTTACTAAAGCTTGAGGTCTCTCTCTCATGCCAACCCAATCCAATCTAATCCAATCCAATCCAATCTAATCCAATCCAACCAATCAAAATCCGATCCAATCTAATATATCCAAACAAAACCTGATCAAAATCCAAATCCCATCAAAATCAAAATCAATCGCATCACATCATCCAATCATCCTAATCTGAGCTTTTGTCTAATCTTGATCTGAGCTTGACTTAAATCCCAATTTGAGCTTTCAACCATCTCCATTCAAAGTCTTTAATCCACTCTATTTATGCTTTTACTGTCGTGAATCCTCATCCTCCATCAATAGTAGTCAAGGGAAACCCTAATTATGTGGACGACGATAACGAAAGTCTTGTCGATCAAGAAGAATATGACATAGATCCCCTTGACACTATCATCTCTAGTAAGCTTTCTCCATCCACTTTCCACAATCCAATCACCCCTTCCAGTTATCCCATTATGTCTTCATCCATGCCTAATCATGCTCCTTATGCCACCTTTGACAATATATATCCAGTATCTTCTTCATCCCCATATTTGTCATGTCCATCTACATCCTCTTATCCTCATCTTCCATCCCAATACTCCTATTACAATTCCCCATCCATGTCCCCCTATCCTAATCCTCTTTTCCAATCTTCCCATACTAATCCTACATCCACACCCTTTTACCTTAATCTGACATCCATGTCTCCTCATCATAATCCATCATCCCAATACCTTTATTATAATCCATCCCCCACATCCTCTTGTCCCACTACACCACCTATATCCTCTTGTCCTAATCCACAATCCATGTCTCCCTATCCTAATTCACCACTCTAATATCCTTACCTTAACCCTCCATCCAATCCTAGTCCTCCATCCAATCCCATTCATCCATCTACTCCTAGTCCTCCATCCAATCCTAATCCCCCATCTACTCATGGTCCTACATTCAATCCCATTCCTCCACCTAACCCTAGTCCACCGATCCATAATCCCTCATCCATTTCTACCACCCTAGCCAAGCCAACCATATGCAAGTCTCTCATTTCAGAAGTTCTCCAAGGACTCATTACAAAGAAGCCATCCCCAACTCCACATCTTGAAGTCATGGAACCATGCCATCCAGATCCATCATCCACGGTCACTAGTGATGACCCCTTCTCCTCCATGCCTCACACCTATTATTGATGTTACCACCCCTAGTACTGCTCAAACCATTGAACCATTGAACCCACTAAATCCATTGAACTCCCCCACCTCCTACCTTAAGAACCAATCGGAATCGAACACCCAAATCCGGATCCACTCTCTACTCCTAGATCCACCCAATCCATCAAGACACCTTAAAACCAATCCACTTCTCCCACCTCCTAGTAGCAATCTCCAAAGCTCATTCCAATGAACCTCATGGATCTTCCATCCCTCCATCTTCCCCACTTGAAGAGTCCCAACAAGACTCTGTTATCATGCCATCCACACAAGATGAGTCATGCTAAGAGTCTAATCCAAAGCATGCCAACATATCCCCTTCTCAAGATCAAGATCCTACCATCCCATCTAGTCCACCTCAAGATCACAATCCCCCATCCATTCCATCCCATGATCCCCTTTGTCATTCAAGCTTCCCACTCATCTATCATCTTCCATTCCCATCGCATGAGCTTCCACTACCACAACCAAATCTTTATCATGGTCTCCTGTACCCTCTCTCCATATCCCATCCCTCTCCTTCACATCCCCATCATCAGCCAAAATGCTATCCCCACACCGCTTGCATATCCCCTTGGTCCCTTCCTCACATTCCTCCATGGTGGTCTCCCCGCGTAAGAAAAACAAAGCATATGCAATCTCAACCCTCCTCTTCCACCTAATAATGAACTCTCTCGCGATCATTCTTCCGCATCAACAAAATCCTATCATCCTAGATCGAATACTCAAGAAAATGAATTATCAAGGAAAAGGTTTAGGCCTTCATGAGCAAGGTATTATAGAGCCCATCCAAGCTAAAGAACACTTATATCTGCAAGGTCTTGGATGTACTACTCACGACTCACAATCCAAAAATATTGGTACAACCTCTAGATGTCCTCAACGAGCCTTTTCCAAAAGAAATATCGGCTCTTCCCATCGCCCCACTAGATCATATGTGGCCATCCCTCATCCTCTATCGTATCACCTCAAAACAATTGTCCATCTTCCTCCTTCATCTGCTCCATCCATTTTGGGTTCTTACATCCCTCCATCTATCATCTCTAATCCTCCATCTACCATGCCAGGTCCTACATCTATTTTGGGCCCCTATATCCCAAAATCACCTCCTCCATCTCATCCTATCCATCCTTTCATCCATTCATCACCTATCCATCTCATCCATCATAAACATCCCTCTCACATACCCCATATTCAGGATTAACAAGGGCACTTACCTACACATCCTCCATCTACATATAATCCCCATACTCCTACCTCCATCACTCCACATCATCCATCTCCTCACACCCATGCCATTGATACTAAAAGCACTTTGGCTATAAAAGAAAAAATGCATCAATCTAAACATCCACATGAATCAAAAGCTTCCCATGTCCCCTCTAAAAGACATGTTAAAGCAAAGAAAAATTAAATCCAAAATCCAAATCCAATCTGTAGGTCGCAAAGGCCCACCAAAGCAAAGATCAAAACCATGTGGATCCCAAAGAAAAAAGATGCAATGCCATCACATCAAAAATCAGTAAGAACATCCAAAGTCGCTAATCCACAAGCTAATCATACACCCCTTTCATCTCCTACGTCTGTCTTGGGTCCCTATGTCCCAAAATTCACCATTCCATCTCCTCCATTATTCCCACATTCTCCATCCCTTAATCCTCTTATTTTTCCACATCCACCACCACATGTGCCAATGTTGGTCCTGAACGCATCTCCCCATCATATATCCACCCCATCATTCCATCCATACCCTTCGCAACATCCCATCCATTATCCCATGTATCTCCCCTCTCAAATCCCCCTAATTCATCCTCTTGCATAACGTTGTACCAACATCCAATAGTCGGTTTGAACATGGGCTCTTACTACCTAGTATGGAACTTGATGCTTGAGTCCTTCATCCATATCCTTATCGCTTGTCTTCTAAATCCCCTTATCAACATCCCTATCCTTACCCATTTTCATCCCCTTGCTATCCACAAAAATCTAAAAAAAAAAAAAAAGAGAGAAAGAATCCATCCAATGGTGAAAACTTGGCAAACAAGCGCCTTGGATAAGTACCATGATGAAAACCTGGCAAACAGACATCATGCATAAATCCCCATCTGCACTTGGGGGCAACTTCCTGATATGCATTCCCTCCATCAGCTATGCTTCCAGCTATGTACCCATCTTCCTGTTATCCGTCCTCTTCATAAATCCCCCCCATCCCACCTATCTTCCGCATCCTACCATCATATCCCATTTATCTCCCATCCCTCTATCCTTCTTGTGATCTTGATAAAAATAGGGGCACCTATCCATGCATGCTTTGGACACCTATTGGTATACACTCCCTTCATCCATGCTCTATCATATTCCTTAGTCACTCATCCTATCCTCCTTCAGTTATCTCCTTTATCTTATCATCCACTCGTCTTACGCCTCTCATGCCTCATCATATATGACATATCTAAAGTGGGGGCAT
>VDFB02373200.1:0-40476 GCA_007258455.2 Sequoia sempervirens | reverse complement strand
GTAAGTCCCCCATGGACAAGTGAAGGTTGTTTTGTGTTGGTCTTATTTAGCAATCATTATCTGGTTGTATCCCCAGAAACCATTCATCAGGGAAAGCATTTTGTGTTCCATCGTCATGTCCACAATCATGTCAATGTTGGGCAATGGGAAATCATCTTTTCGACATGCTTTGTTTAAGTCCCTAAAATATGTGTAGATTTTAATGCCCCAATCAGGTTTTGAGATAGGAACTAGTTTTGACACCCATTATGGATATTCGATTGGTCGAATGAATCCTATGTCTAGTAGCTTCTTTAATTCCATTTTGACTAGCAGGACTATCTAAGGGTGCATTTTCCTAAGCTTTTCTCTAACGGGATTTTCTTTAGAGTATACTGCTAGGTGATGAACCAAAATTTCTAGATCAAGCCCAAGCATGTCTGCATAGCTCCATACAAAATTAACCTGTCTTTCTCTCAAGAAGGTTGTGAGGAGCTCGTGTTCCTTTGATAGTAATGACTCCACATAGAATGTGATGTGCAGGGTCTCGACTACTAATTTTTCATGATGAAGAGATTTGAGAGGAAGATTGAATCCCCCATACTTAGATGCCTCAAAGAGGTTTTCACTGTTGGATGTATCCTTTCTTTTTACTTTTTTTAGGTTAGAGAGTACCATAGTGTGGTTTTCACTCAAGGACCTAGAGATTATTATCAGTTTTTCACTTTTGCAACTAAGGGATTCAATCATTTCCCCATAGTATGCATGCATGTGTATCTAGCTTGATGATGAATCCTAATTTATGATCCCCACATGGAATATTATCACATAGTCCCATGAATTCTAAGAGCCCCTCATTGTTTTCGAATGTGTCAAGAAGCAGTGTTCCTCGTTGGTTGTAATCAATGAGTTGTGGGTAGACTAGATGAATTTCATGGTTTTGGTTTTTTGAATCATAAGATAGGGTACTAATCATGAGAAGGGTGGAATCCTCGAAGAGCATGGGTAGGTTGGTTATGGGATCCTCATCATCACTACTACTATAGACATTAGCTATGTCAAATGTGAAGTTGTCTGTGACTCGACTTGTAGATATGGGTAAGCAAAGTTTGACTAGTAATTGTTGTGGAGGATTATTCACCTTTCTAACTAGAGGACCTTGGCCACATATGGTTATACTCAGAGGGGTACATCCAAGGCCAACATTTCTCATTCGTATCTCTGAAATGATGGGTATTAGAAGCCCATTGTCGTTTTACCCCAGTTTCTAGTTTCTATCATAGCCCATTGTGAGCATCAATTGTAAACCTTTGTTGTTGTCGTCCATTGGTAGATTGGTTGCCAGTCTATTGTCTTGGTATAAGAGATAGGATGGGTCCTCTTCTATGACTTCTCGATTGAGATCTCCCCAACTTCTAAAGTTTGAGTATCCTTCATTGGGTGTTTGGGATATGGAGGCTTCATTTGATTACGACATCCTCGTGATATGGGAGATTGTGGTAACTCTCCTACCAAAAAAGAATTTCTGGGAATCATATAGTTTTCACAACCATTTTCCTAGATGATGAATTTGATATTAGAGATGGTGGGGATGGTAGGAGTGGTAGGTGTCTCTATCACATAAGTGGAAGCGAGAGTGGTTGGATCAACGTATGGTGTTGATGGGCCTTCATCATTTTTAGGGACTTGAGGTATTTTGTAGTATTTTTCCTCTAGGTTCTTGCAGTAGGAGAATGGTTCAAGATCTCCATGGATGGTGACCTCTTGTCCTTCATATGTGAATTTGACACACTGATGGAAAGTTGATATTATTTCTTGCATTTCATGGATCCACGAATGTCCCATGAGAATGTTATAAGGCAATTTGAAGTCTAAGAACTGACATGTTGTTTCCTTGATAGCTAGCTCTACTTGAATAGGGATTTGGATTATGCCTTGGGACACTCTTTCATGATCATCATATGCTCTAATTGTAATACCTTTTCCTTTGTCTATGGAATCCTCTAAATTTTCAAGTTCTTAATGAGCTTAAGGGAACAAATTTTCAAACTGTACCTCCATCCACCAAGACTTGTTTGACTTTATTTTTATGAACTAGGACCTCTAAATGGAGTGCATGGTTGTGAGATGGTTAAGTGGGAAAGTCTTGATCAAAGAACATAAGGAGGTTTGGAGTGATGATGTTTCCAACCATAGCTTGGAATTGTTTTGCATCAAGATCTGTGGGGACATTAGATGAAGCCAATGCTTCCTCAAGGATTTTCTTGTGAGCAGATGAGATTTTTAATAACTCCATGATGGATATTTGTGTTAGGGTTCTTTTTAGTTGATCAAGGACATTGTAACCATTGGGAACAAATCTAGGGTTGGGTCAGGTGCTCTATTTGGCTGAGATGACCCTCATATGGTAACTTTGCCACCTCTTATGGTGACTCCATAATCATCATGGGGTCCTTTGATGGTGATGGTAGTATAGTAGCTACATCAGATAGGTATTGTCATACATGACTTCCATGCAATGAACCTAAAATTCCCTGATGTGATCTTCAAGGTTTCATGTCCCATGGTATTTGTAAAATTTGGGGATCTCAAATCCCTTTGGGAATGGTTCCATTACATGACTTTTGTCAAATGGGTAAGGACATAAGTTGTTAATTTTTTTTGTGATTCACTCTGATTGAAGGTCGAGCACTTGTTGTGAGAGTAATTTGATTTTTTTTGCAACATCATTTTGTAGATTAGGTGGTGAGATGAAAGTGTTTTGAGGTGGTTCTATTTTCAATGGGATGAGTGGATTGGTTGGTATGTTGATGGATGATGTTTGCATATTTTGTTGAGCCAAGTATGCTTGCAATTGTTATTGTACCAACAATGCTTGTTGTTGGTCTTGTTGCTACTCTGCTATTAGTTCCTATTGTTGCGCTTACTGTTTCTATTGAGCCAACAAAGCTTGTTGTTGAGTTGCTGATTATGCTACTTCCTATTTTTCTTGATATTGTTTCAATGCTTGTTGATTTGCTTGATGTTGTGCTGCTTCTTGTTGTGCAGGATATTTTTCCTATGCTTGTGCTTGCGCTTGTTCTTGAGCTTGTTGGGCTTGATATTGAGCTTGGGTTTGAGCTTGAGCTTGAGCCTATGCTTGGGCCTAAGTGGTAGCATGTGCAATCTGTACTGCTTGAGCATCTTGTGTTGCATAAGCAACTTGAGCAGCTTGAGCAACATACACTACTTGTGCAGCCTGAGTGACTTGTTTTTATTGTTGTTGCAAGAAGGCTTGGTCTTGTGTATCCTGCTATTATTGTTGTGTTTTTAGTGCTTGTTGTGCAACTTGAGCGGTTTGTGCAACCTACGTTGCTTGTGTGGCTTGTTGAGTGGCTAACTATGCATCTTGTCAATTTTAGATTTGTTGTAATGCCTTTTGATAAGCAGCTTGCAACACAATACTGCATTGGCTTGATGTGTTCACATTTGGTTGTGGTCATGGTGGTGGAGGTGGATTTGGAATGGTGCTTGTTGTGGTGATGAGAGGCATTGTTGTGTTGATTATTGGGGTTTGAGTGGTAGATGGTACAATCAATGTGTTTGGTCCTTAAGAGACCATGCTTTGAGATGTTAGGGGGTGGTTGATGACGTGATGGTGGTGGTTTGCATTATCAGCATGGTTGCAATCTATTTTTGTGATATAGATGGAAAGGTGGAAGTATTTGGAATTATGCTCTAATTGATGCTTGGTGGGTTGATCTAATTTTGTTGATTGATATTTGGTAAAGGGGGAAGTCCTAAATGAAGAGGTGATGTGGATATTAATGGAAATGGTGGAAGTGGTGGAAACTTGAGGGGAATACTCCCTTGAGGGAATGATGAAGATGTAGTGTCAAAGATGACCCCTAGTCTAGATATGTCACCCTCTCCTTGCAAGGTTATGGGGAGATAGGTTTGGGGTGTTGCACAAAATGATGACAATGGGTGATTTGGATTGTGAAAGGTGAGAGGGACATATTGATGTGATGGATTTTTGGGTATGGACTGTCCCAAGATGGTGTTCGCATAGAAATACTAATTTTTTACAAGAGGATGTGTTTGTAATGCATTAAGAAATGCACTTCCTTTGTTAACAATGGGTTGCATTGGAGTGATAGATTATATAATTTGTTGGATGTTTTGAGTGATTTTTGGAATGGCAGTGTAGATGAAATGGGGATGGTAGATGATATTAGAGGCATGATCCCAAAAGATGGTTCCACAATAGTTCTCACATTGAAATCAGAGGGGAGTTTAGCCCCTTTCTTTGCTAATTCGAACATGTATAGTGAGGGATTGATTCTCATCATGATGTTGATAATCTTATGATTCTCTTTATTTTGAATTATTTTAGTGATTTCCTCATCTGACATTCCTAAGGGATTATTGGTAAGATCCTCAACTTGGACACCTTCCTCTTGATGGTCTTGCAAAAATGGAGGAAGCATATTGTGAGATTTCCAAACCCAACAGGATTCATTTTAGGAGAAGTTTGACTTTAGTCACTCAAAGTAAATGTTGATTTGTTTGCTTCCATGTTCCTCTTGTGTTGAGATCTAGTTTGCACCATAAAATAGGGATCAATTTTAAAGAACATGAGAGATAAAATCTACATATTTAGAATGATAAATCTTTAGGTACAAAAAGAGAAATTTCTAGGATGATTTAAAGAGAAAAGGATGATAAGGATGATTAGAACTCTTGAGAAATATTGAAGGAGATGTTAAACTTTAGGACTTGGTTTTGATGTTGATTTGTGATAAGATTTGATTTGATTTATATTTGGATTGTGAACTCATAAAGTCTAAGAGGTTGGAAGTTGTCGTAGAGAAATTTTTTCCTCAAGATGCTAATTTGATTTAGTGTTAGAAGAAGGATTCATCTAGATAGACCTAACCAAACGAGATGGTTTTGATTGTTTTGACTTTGATTTTGGATAATGAACTCCTAAATCCCAAGATGTTTGATGTTATCAAGGGATAAATTTTCCCACAAGGTTTGTTAATTCAACTAAATATGTCTAGAAGGATGAATCTACATACATCTATTCAAACAAGGTGATTTTGGATTGGTTTCAAATGATTTTCCCAAAGTTTAACATGAAGGATTTTTTCAAGATTTTTCAAAGAGTTGATGATGAGATGATTTTGGTTTTGATGTTAAAAAATGGATGAAATTTTGATTTTAATCTTAGGTTTACCTAAAAAGACACTTGCTTACTAGACCTCATTTTTGAAGAACAAGATTTCCTCTAAAAAAGATTTTGGTTTTGATAGTAATAGAAAAAGTACAAACCAGGATTATTTTTTGAATCTTTTCTATAAAAGTTAAAAAGCAGTCTTCATCTGAATTCATATAGCATTGAGAGACACTTTTGGTGATCTTTTGGACTTAGAGCTTTTACCTTTGGTTTCTTGATCTTGATCTTGTGTGAAATCATTGGAGACACATGTGCGGGGTCCATTTTTTCTAGTCTTTGCTTAATGACTATTTTTTACCAAAAACACTTCTTGATTAGGTTTTCAAACTAGATGTCCAATGTCTTAACTTCTCATTCCACAAGGTATATCATGTGGAATTTTCATTAAATCAAGGCAAGGGTTACCTATTTTTAACTTTAATAAGAAAATTGAGATATAAATCAAAATGTTTAGAAACCTCTAAGGATAAAATCCCAAGGCCAAGCAATAACACTTGAATTTGGTCAATTGTATTTGCTTCCTAAAGGGTTTGAAGTTTTGATGACAATGTTAAATGTTTGTTTCCAAAAAATTTTGAACAAGAAAATTCATTTGTAACCAAGAACAAGAACAATCCTATGGATGTGAAAGACTATATTTATCGAGTCCCCACTTGGACAAGTCCATCTATGCTTATTTGTATTGAATGGTTAGATGCTTGACCCCACTTGCTCCCCTCCACAGAACTCACTTATACAAGGCATCCAAGCATCAGTGGCCATGAAACTCCCATGGTATAATTTTCATTTCTACTAAAAACCATAAAAGTTTGGGGCATCTTTAAAACGACCATTCTTGCACCAATAAATAGATAGGGATTTTGGCCTTTCTACAAAAAGGATTTTAATTCAAACTTTTTGTTCATAGGAGTTGACCCAACGTGGTGAGAGATCATTGCTTCCCTTCTCATTGGGGCCAACCACATGATACTGGCCTTTGTTCTAGTACCCACTTTTATATCCTGGCTGGAAATACTCTTGGCTTTAGAGTGTTACTAGTTGAGTCGTTCCCTTGGGTGAGTAATTTTTCCATAAGGCCCTCTAAGATAAACAAAAATGAGCAAACATATCCATAACTCGATCGATCTTTGTTGAGAAACAAAGAGAGAATACATGCAATAGGTTTGACTCACACTCACAAGATGTTTTGTTCAATTTTAGTTCCCAAAATGAAGTGTGGAAGCAATTACTTTATCCCAACCTAAGACCACCAAAAAGCCTTTTGATTCTCAAGAACATCATGAGGCACAAGAGAAGCACATACATCTTTTCAATGGTGTTAGTTTGAGTGAGAAATTACAAAAAAATAGCACATGTTCTTTTTAATCCCACAAAGCAATAATGACTTCTTTTTAAGCACCAAAGGAAATGTGAAGATTGCCTTGTTCAATTGCTAAATCTGAAAACGAACTCTAGTAAGTTGGTGCCCTAAAGTTTGTTTTAAGCCATTTTGATGTAAAAAATTTATTTTATTTTCAAGAGCCCAAAAAGAATGTGTTGATTTAAAATAGAAAACTAAAGGACAAAACAAAAGCCTTAAGCATTTAAAAATGCTTTGTTGATTTCAAGATTCAATCCTCTTTACCTCCAAGTTTTATTCAAGATCGCCTCTTATCCTCCAATGTTGCCAGTCCTTTGAGAGATTTTAACTAAATGAATAGCATCTAATAATGCCTAATTACATTTTTGGTTAAGTACATCAATCACATTCTTGACCTCTTGTCTGATTCTACTCTTTTTGTTTTTCAGCTTTAATTCGGATCCCAATTCCTTTTATGCACAAGTGAAGTTGTGCATAATCACTCGTCAATCCTTTTTACTTTCACAACACACATCAACGCACTTTGTACATATGAACAAATGATATAAATGATCACTTATATATATCCACAACTAAAGATTTAATCAACCACATGTTGGCTTCAATAAAACATAAAATATTTACAAACCATCGACTTAATCTGCACATAATTTTAAATCCGCGTCAACCAAAGTCAACCAAAAAATATTGAGGACCTTAAACAACATGATTGAGCATAAAAAACTTTAAAAAATTATGCCCTGCAAATCTACAAGACACTATATTCACTTAGTCAGCCTTCTTACACTGTTAAACAATAAAATCAATCAACCAGATCTTCTAACTTTCACACGAATAAATGTGAGGCTTTATGATTTAAGGATAACATAGATCATACATAGAAAAACCTCCCCTAAGATCCATAACTCAAAATTATAACAAATAATTGCATATCAATTGAAAAATACAACTCTATCAGATGCTCTTTTCTGAATTAACAATTAATTAGAAAACTTCAATCTAACTTCCACTATAAGCAACTACTAAAGTGTGGATCAAATCACTGACTAGGGTTTCCATCAATGACAACACCAAATGACATGTGAAATGTCTCTTGCCAATAATCTCCCCCTTTGGAATTGATGGAAAAACTTAGTGAAAAATGGCTAAGTGTGGGATCAGTACCAACATGAATACATTGCCAGCCTTAAAAACATCAAAACACAACTCCCCCTCAGATGAATATGACATTTTTCACTATCCCACTATCCCTCTTTGACATCAATGGTAAAGGCAAGAAATCCAAATACCAAAAATCAAACAAAACTACTATGAATAAACTGCATATGTACAAACATGCTTTTGAAACTTACATAAACTTGAATATGTCTACAAAATTTCTCTTCAACAAGCTCGAACTAGTGTCCCAACAATTTTTGAGACTCTCCAAAATACTCATGTGACCACATAATAAGTAACATTGCATCTCTATTGATTCAAGGTTTATTGGATCAATAACGTCCATATCATTATGTGCTTCCCTTAATGCACTAAGCATTGTCTCCATCTTAAGACCAATTAGTCCTCTAAGCTCACAAACCGTTTCAAAAATATCTACCTTCTTCATGCTTCAAAATTTTTATTTTTTCAAGCAAGGATATGTCCTGACTTTCTTCCTTGCTCACAGAAATGGTTAGAGGATCAAATGCTTGAGAAATATTTTCTAACTATTTATCATATTCCTTCATTTTCTTTCCAATGTCCTTAGTGAACTTAGACAATGATAAGCATGACTTATAAATGTTTCCACCTTCATACAAAGCACCTCGAATATTCTTTAAATATGTGGCTAACAAATATTTATCATTCGCAATCATTCCCTTCAATATACCAAACCTGTTTGCATCAAATCCCTTCTGAACCGTATCCATGGCTAACTTCTAAATAATCTCAAAGTGAGTACTTACAGAATTGACAAGTTTCTTTAGTTGAGTGGATGGGGAATCAGATGAATCCTAGACATATGTAGGAATGATCTTCTCTAGGATACCAGATGCAAGATTTAATAGATCATTTTCTTCAATGTGAGATTTCAGAATCTCCTCCCTTGCCTTGGCCTGAACAAATGATTCTACCTTCAATTTCTAAATAGGAGATAGAGTGGAAAAGTTGATAGGACCTTTAACAAGTCGAGGATCAAACTCCTCCTATTGTTCTTCCAAAAAGTCCTTTACTACCTTAGTAGTATCTCTTGCTTCCATGTGAATCTCCTTTACCTCATTCTTCTTCTCTTCAACCACAGATTCTTCCTTAGCTTTAAGAATCTCAATTTCATCAACTGACACAACTTAGGATCTTTAGTCTCCATAGGAATTTGAACATCTTGCATGTCAAGAGGATTTTGAGTATCCTCAAATGTATCTTCTTTCCCTTCTTCATTTACCAGACCAGATGGAGCATCTTCACTATAAGCTTCTTCAAAAACAACATTATATATGTTTTGCAACAAAACTTCCTAAAGGATTTTCTCAGTGTCTTTGGCAACTTATTTAGTATGTCCAATCATTAGGGTATGTGCAGGATCATAATGGAAAAAATAGGCCCCTAAGTGGCAAACAATTAAAAAAATCAGAGTTAGGCAACTTGACATAAAAATTTGAATAAGTTATCTATATTATTTCAAAAATATCTAAGAATAAAATCTATAGCAAATTCAACGTAGTTTTTAAACTACTAGGTTTATTTTAAAAAATAAAAAATATATTTGGTGAAAATTTTAAATTTCAATGCAGCAGTACTTAAATTTCAAGGCAAAAAAGAAGTAGGTGTCTGTCGACCACCCTAACCACAATAAAATGATCATATTTTTTTATAATATTTTAGATATAAATAGAGGACTCATGTCTCAATGTGATACATATTTTTTTGTAATTTTTTCCAAGTAAATAATTAATTATGAATTTTTTATTATATATTTTTAAAAATATAAAACTTGTATGTCCGACCACCTTAACTTGATCAAAACTTCATGAAATTAAATTTTTATTTTCTAATCCTATAGTATGTGAAGGATAGAATGTGATGCATGTTTTAGATTAAAAAAATGTGATATCATTTGAAAGCTATAGATGTTTTCAATCAACCTATCAATCAAGACTTTTAGTTGTAATTCAAATAGAAAATGAATAATAATTATTTATTAAATTCAAATTAAAGCATAATTTATATTGATGGAAAGTTGAGAATCTCCTTTAGAAACCCTTTTTGTTTCATCAATTTTGGGTAAGAAAAAGTCGTCAGCCACGTACCCTACACATACCCGTCATATTGCCACTTTTTGGCCCATCATGATCTTGCACATACCCATTAGCTTGTTCAACCTTTTTTTCTCTTAAAATCCCTTTTTGCATCATTTAGAATCTTCTTCATTTCATCCATTGACATTATCAGACACAGATTAACAAGTATCTATTCTCTCATTTTCTCTTCTTTAGTTCTTGCATTCACTGTCCTCATTTCTAGGACTTCATACAATCCTTTAGGTAACTCAGACATTATTTCAATGAGAGTCATATTGAAATTATTCAAATACTTAATTGTAGCTTCCTCAAGAATTCTTTGAATGAAACTATCAAAGGTGTCAAACCTTTCACAAAGTGGTTTAAGATTACCATCCTTAATCAAGGATTTTTCCACTTCCTCTACAGACATACTTGATTTGTCGGTTTTTATCTTTTTCTTTGCTTTATCTTCACCAAAGGGCTTGTCCTTTGAGACTTTAGATTCTTTAGAACCCTTTTCCTTAATTTTTCTTACCTCTTCATTAGATTTAGTTTCTTCATCCTCTGAAACAACATAGATTTTTGTGCTTTTATCCTTCTTCATCTTTCCTTCTCTCCTGGATGTCTTGACTTGAGCTTTCATAGGACTTTACTTCTTTGTAGGACCGGATGAGAGACAAAATCTCCTTGTTGATCTAGATTTGGCATAGGATGTTGTTGGACTAGCAGACTCAATTCTAGTTGTCTCTCTTGCTTCAATTTTTTCTCTTTTCCCCTAGCTTCCCTCATTGCTTCAACTAATATCCCCATGCTTTCTTCAAAATATTCAACTTCTTTTCATACCTTCTAGAATATTATAGGCTTCTTCAATTGTGTACATAAACTTCCTTATTCTTTTCCTCAAAGGTACCAAACATTTCTTCTATCAGGTCCCAAGGTTTACTTAGCAATTGTTGAGCATATAGCTCCAAAATGTGTTCCTTAATTTCATAACCCATAGACATTATCTAGACTATTTTAGGATCTACAACGTCCATTAAGCACTGATTAATATCAACCATGAAGAAAATTGTGTCATATTTTTCCACAGTAGAAGTAGGAATCCTTTCCCTAGCCTTCATCTCATTTTGAAAAATATTGAAATAACCCCAAATATCAATTTTCCTTGCTTAACTGTCACCAATTGCATGCAAGATGTCTCTAACTTGAATAGCTACCAGTTTATCACCTTTCCAATGCACTTTTCCAACTCCTAGAACTTCATTCATGAAAGAGAAGAATAGACAGAACAAAAAATTACCATACTTGAAAGAATTCTTCTTATCCTTCTTGATTATTCCAAGATTCTCAATTACCTAGCCTCAAAGTAACTCACATAGGTCATACTCTATATTTTCTTTGACCATCTAATATTCTACATAGACTGTTGTACTGGATATAGAGTTATCCCAGATAGAGTGATAGATTTTGTAACCAATGACCATAGAGGAAAATCTAACATCCACTTCGATGATATCATTGATATTCATGGCTCTCTTATCAAAAAATGAACTAGTTGCATTTGTGATTGTTTGTTTCTTCATAAATTTTAGAGCTGGCAACCCACAAGATGAATTCAAAAAAATAAAAATCTTAATAGCTTCCTTTGTAATCTTGAAGGGCTGACTTAA
Organism: Sequoia sempervirens; assembly: GCA_007258455.2. Taxonomy (NCBI): domain Eukaryota; kingdom Viridiplantae; phylum Streptophyta; class Pinopsida; order Cupressales; family Cupressaceae; genus Sequoia; species Sequoia sempervirens. Next base: position 28,986 of record VDFB02373200.1, on the reverse strand, counting down.
CCACATAAACTCCACTCACACTCAACTCAATATACACTAAACCCATTTATTTTCTTTGAACATGGAAAATTTTAGTGAACTTCTCCTCCAGAGTTTTGAATTTAGGTTTTACATAGAAATATTCTCCCACAATGTGATTGGTATACAAATTTAGCAGTTGCAAGCTTCCTAATTCTTCAAAATTTACATGAATGTATGCCCTAATATCTTCGATATGCAAAATTCCATACAAAATAGAAGAAAATGATCCTAATGGTTTTGTCTCAATGGATTTGAACAGGTGTCATTTGAATTTTGGACAGAGCCTATCCTTAATATCGACAACCAATGGAGCATCCATTTCCTGAATTTTCAAGTTCATGAGTTCATAGATAAATTCCTTTCGTCAGATTAGGGTTTGATCATTGAATCTCCTTCAGACTTCAATCTTCACCAAAGTTTGCTTCAGAGCTCTCCAAACTTCTTCTCAAAATGCAGTCACAAATTAGAGATAGAAATTATTTTTTATCATTCGTGCACCTAAGTTTTTCATCACAATAAATGCTTTTTCCCTAGGTCATCCAGATACTTTGTTTTCACTAACTATGAACAAAAATTCTTCTACGAACCTTTAATTTTGCATAGATATCCTCCACAAGATTTCTTAAAACATCTACATATCACTAATGCAACCAATGCTATCTTCCACATTTTGGTACCAACTACCAACAAGGGGGTTGAAATATTTTCTTGAGAACTCCCCCAAGGCCAAAGGCCTTGAACTGATTCCTGGAGGAATTACCAAAACCAGATTTTATTGCTAGCACATTTCCTACAACAAAATGATTCTTCTTCACCCATGTATTTTTCATTTCCTTCCTGATCACATCTATAGTAACTTTTCCTTTTCCCTTTTCATCCTTCTGCATGTTTTTCCTTTGATTTACCGAACCCTTTCTACTTTTGCAAAATCTAGCAATGTGACCAGATTTGTTGCAATTTTATCACATCACATTTCTTTGTCCAAACTAGTTGTTCCATTTATTTTCTCTTGATCTGCATTGGTAAGCAATATGGCCAAATCTATTGCATGCATTACATCTAACATCTCTATTAAAAAAATTGTTTGACATATTTATGCATTCATTTAACTTATGACCATACATATTGCAATTAAAACACTGACTGGAGAATGATGGGCCACTTGGATTCATTATACTTCTACATTGAGTAGTCATATGACCAAATTTATTGAAAAAAAAATAGTAGCCATGGAACCTTTAAGCATTAGGTTGTCTTACCGGATACCTTCCATATTTTTTATCTGATTTCCTTGCCTAAATCTCCTTTTTTCATATCCAATACCTCACTTTTTAATTCCAATCCTCTAACTCTTAATCAATTCATCAAGCTTGGTTGAGCTAATCTTGAACTTCTCCTTGTATTCATTTGTAGTAGCAAGTTCATCTTTGAGGGTAACAATCTATCTTTCAAGCTTTTCTTCATTGTTTCTAGATTGTTGCAATTCAAGTGCCAACTAAATGAATTCATCATTAATTTTTTACATTCTTTAGATTTCTCTTTCAAGGACTAAGCAAGATTCTCTTCATTCTTCTTTTTGTCTTCAATATCCTTGCTCATCCTCATCACAATAGATTCCATCTCATGCTTCAAGATAACATTATCTCTAAAAAAACTTTTCACATTATTCTATCTTTTCCTTTAGGGATTGACTCAGATGTTCATCTTCCATTCCTTTACTTTCTTTCTACTTGATCTGATCATAGAGTTCCTTTCTCTTTTCCCTTGACTCATTTATTTTATCTTTCAATGATTGAATGAATTTCTCAACATTCATGAGGCTTTCATCCAATTCCCAGACTTCATATTTGGACTGATCAAGATCATCTAGTGCCACCAAAAGTTGTTGTTGAGGACTGCTTGAATCCATTGAATCACTTTCCCAAATCTTACCCAATCTTTTAAACTTCTTCTAAAGGAACTAGGCTCTAATACCAATTTTTGGAATCAAGGAACACTAAGACGGGGGGTGAATCAATATTATACAAAATTTAACTTTATTAATCTGATCTTTAAACCGCTTACAACATTTAATCAAAATAAATATGCAAGAACACAAATTAATCAACCACAACACCATAGCACAAGTATTTTTACATGGAAACCCTATTAGGGGAAAAACCATGGTGGAAGGCCAATCCACAATTAGAGTATACTCAAATATAAGTTTTTACAACTAAGAATGTACAAGCATTTAGGCATACTGCCTAGAGCTCACTGCTCAGATACAAAATGAAGACTCATTGTCTTACAAAAAAATTGGATTACATCTAGAAGATTTGAACTTAAAGAATAGCATCTACTAATTTTGGATTACAATTCTAGGTAAGCACATTAATCATATTCTTGACCTTCTATCTAATTCCACTTTTCCTGCTTTAATTTAGATCACAAATCCTTTTCTGCACAAGTGAAACTATGTGTAGCCACTTGTTAATCCTTCTGAATTTCGTAACACACAACAAAAAAATCTGTACATACATCCAAATGATATAAATAATTGCTTATATATATCCACAACTAAATATTTAATCAATCATATGTCGACTTCAATAAAACATAAAATATTTACAAATCGTTGGCTCAATCTATAGATAATTTTCAATGCACATCAACCAAATTCAGCCACAACATAGTGAGGACCTAAAACAACATGATAAATCACAAAAAACTTCAAACTATTATACCTCAAAGATCCACAACACGCTATATTTACTTAGTCATCCTTCTTGCACTGTTAAATAGAAAATCAATCAACCAAATCTTCTAACTTGCACGCGAATGAATACGAGGCTCTATGATTAAAGGATAACATAGATAATACATAAAAAAAACCTTTGAGATCCAAAACTCAAAATGATAAAAAAGAATTGCATATGAATTGAAAAACACAACTCTCTCAGATTCTATATTTTGACTTGACATTTAATTACAAAACTTTAACTTGACTTCTACTATAAGCAACTACTGAAGTGTGGATTGAATCACTGACTAGGGTTACCATCAATGACAACACCAGATGACATGTGTTGTGTCTCTTGCCAACAATTTCTTCAACCTCTGTTAGCTTTTTTAGGAACAATTGTTGTGGGCCTGGGTCCATCCCACTTGCAAAGCTGAAGTGGTGGGTGCCATTTTCATAATAGCATCATACACATGTTGTTACTGACCCCGACATACAAGTTTGCATACCTATGTATCTTTCCCTACATATCTAACAAACAGAAAGGCTTGAAAGTACATCTATGCAGTGTTAGAACCAATTTACCCTAGAAGGGTAGCAATCATTGAATATTTCTTTGAGGCGTTGTTGTTGTGCTGGTGTAGCAAGGGGATTGTTCTAAGATTGTATATAAGGGGTTGAATGTACCATTTCCAATGGGAACTATGAGGGAATATTTTCAAGAGGCAGACCTTCAGGTGTACTTGTTGCAGTTAGCCTTTGTTGCAAGTATTTATATGGTACTTCACAAAAATTTCCTCTTTGTGTTGGCTATAGTACAAATGGTTTCATTGCTATTTTTTATCCTGTTTAAATTCAGCAATTGATTGGGCTATGGAACTTGAATGTACTCACATAGTGTAGGAGTATACATATAAGCTCAACCATATTAGAATATATGAATATACATGTATAACCATAAATATATTTAAACTAATAATTACACATAAACATATAACAAAATATATATGTGTATCCATGTATATATAAATGTATATCTATGGATGATCACAAAAGGAATAGCATAGTTTGAACATTGGAATATATAAAAATATACACACAAGGATTTTATGCATTTTTGTGTTGATCTTTTCCACTATTTCACTATTTTTATATCCCATGTTTGGAACAATACAATATTGGATGCACACAACTAGATGAAAGTTTTGTTTGTGGAATCCAAGTGCATATAAGGATTTGTGTAGGCATGTATCTATGCAAGAACAAATATACTGCATTAAAACAAAAAGCACACAACCCACACTCAATAACAAACTTGGGAGAAATATGTTGTCTTCATATATGATCTATCATATTGTAGTCTTTTCTTTGCATCCCTCTCAACTTTCTATATACATATACATACATATACATATACATATACATACACATATGCATATATACATATACATACACATATGCATACACATATACATATATATATATATATATATATATATACATATACATATATACGCATATGCATACATACACATAACATATACATATACATATACATTTACACATATGGGTAAGTGCAGGATCATGGTAGGCCAAAAAGTAGCAATATGATGGGTATGTGGCTGATGACTTTTTTTTTACCCAAAATTGATGAAACGAAAGGGGTTTTTAAATGAGATTCTCAAATTTCCACCAATATAAATTATGCTTTACTTTGAATTTAATAAGTAATTATTATTTATTTTCTATTCAAATTCCAACTAAAGTCCTAATTGATAGACTAATTGAAAAACATCTATAGCTTTCAAATGGTAGCACATTTTTTGAATCGAAAACATGCGTCAAATTCTATGCTTCACATACTATAGGATTAAAAAAACAAAAAATTGAATTTCATGAAGTTTTGACCAAGTTAAGGTGGTCGACATACGACTTTTTTATATTTTTTAAAAGTTGTAATAAAAAATCCATAATTAATTTTTACTTGGAAAAAAATTATAAAAAAATATGCATCACATCGGGACATGAGTCCTCTAATTATATCTAAAATCTTATAAAAAAATATTATCATTTTATTGTGGTTATGGTGGTCGTAAATCTACTTCTTATTTTTTCCCTGAAATTTAAGTACTACTGCATTGAAATTTCAAATTTTCACCAAATAGATTTCTTTTTTTTTTGAAAACCTAGTAGTTTAGAAACTACATTCATTTTTCTATAGATTCTATTTTAAAATATTTTTTAAATGATATAAATAACTTATTCAAATTTTTACGTCAAGTTTCCTAACTCTGATTTTTCTATTTTTTTGGCCACTTAAGGGCCTATTTTTTCCATGATGATCCTGCACATACCCATGTATGTACATCTACATACCTATACATATACACACACATATACATACACATTTTCATATACATATATATATATACATATATACATACATATAAATGAAAGGGATTTTTTCATATTTTGGAAAATATCAATGTGTATCTACTTGCACATCTATATGCTTTGTCAGGTTCACCCATTTTTTTGTTCACCTTAAACTCCAGAAAATAGGAAACAATAATTGTGAGCACCCCTAAATCTGCACACAATTTAAACTCCAACACTCATCAGCAATGGGGTTAGTTCATGCAAATGCAAATGTACAAATACTCCTATGAAATAATACATAATGGCTCTCAAACAAGATAACAAAATAAACTAATTCAAAATATCAAAGAAGCGCAATGCATACCTATCCCATAGTGGATTAGTGTCACTTTGTTGTGAAAAGTGACCCTTTCCCAACCCTTGACAAGTCAATGATGCAAATGATAATGGAAAAAATTAGCTCTCAATATGAAGAGAGTAACTTTGCATGAAGATTGTGTTTAGATGATCAAATGCAGAGGATGAATTCTCTATTTATATGAGAGAATGATGGAGAGACATGCAAAATGGGTCAATGTGGGACAAAGATTCAACCAATACGAAGGAGCCACTTGTCACCGTGTGAATAGGTCAAGGGTGTGCAAGTTTTGGTGAATGTGCCAATAAATGACCTTAGGTGGCCTTTTCAAATTTCAAATTTGGCTTGTTGGAGGGAGAAGGGGTCTTAAATGCCTAGTGGGGGACATGTAAGCGGAGAATTAATGCTATGTTGGAAGGGACAAGTCAACTTGATTTGAATTCAAATTTGAGAGAATATTCTCTATTATTCCATGTTGATGGAAAATGAAGATTTAATAAATTAATTAAAATCATTTATTTGTGCAAGTGGGAAAAGCTAGAGGATGGGACTTGCATTAAGATTAAATTTAATCTTGATTTAGTTAAATTAAGTGAAGAATAGGTGATTTTACCTTTTTGCTTTAGATTTATGGATTAAACTAAATCAAGAAGGACATGGAAAATGATAAAGATTTTGTTCATTAAATATTTGATTTTTTTAGCTAAAGGGAATGATTGAAGATGAATTTATTTAATTTAAATGTGGGACTTTAGAGATTGAATTTAATGAGCTAGATTTATTTGATGAATGGATGAATATGAATTAGTTAAATACATGATGCTAATTTTGCATGTCTACAATAACACCAAATTTACAACAGGTATAATAAAAAGGAAATTTATACTTACGGAATCAGGATCTGAAGGTTGGTGATTCACACCCTCAAAGTTAGACTCTGTAGCAGAACTAGTGGGAGATGTGAACAAGTCAATATTGGATGGCTCTAGAGACCCATCCACAAAGCCTGATTCCGTAGACATAGTTCTGGGAACTTTTTGTAGGGGGTATGTGCAGGATCATGATGGCCAAAAGGTGGGAATATGTAAGTGATATGATGGGCCATGTGGCTGACAAATTTTTTTTACCCAAAATTGATGAAATGAAAAAGGGTTTTTAAAGGAGATTATGAGCTTTCCACCAATATAAATTATTCTTTACTTTGAATTTAATAAATAATTATTATTGATTTTCTATTTGAATTACAACAAAATTCCTAATGTATAGGATAATTAGAGAACATCTATAGCTTCCAAATGGTATAATATTTTTTGAATGCGAAATATGCATCAAATTCTATGCTTTGCATACTATAGGATTAAAAAAAAAGAATTGAATTTCATGAAGTTTTGACCAAGTTAAGTTGGTTAGACATAAGAGTTTTTATATTTTAAAATTTGTAATAAATAAATCATAATTAATTATTTACTAGGAAAAAAATTACAAAAAAATATGCATCACATCTGGACATGAGTCCTCTACTTATATCTAATTTTTTTATAAAAAATAATTATCATTTCATTCTGGTTAGGGTGGTCAGATAGACACCTACTTATTTTTTCCTTGAAATTTAAGTACTACTGCATTGAAATTTCAAATTTTCACCAAATAGATTTTTTTTTTTAAATAAACCTGGTAGTTTAGAAACTACATTCAATTTTCTATAGATTCTATTCTTACATATTTTTGAAATAATATGGATAACTTATTCAAATTTTTATTTAAAGTTGCCTATGATTTTTCTAAATTTTTTTCCACTTAAGGGCTTGTTTTTACCATGATGATCCTACACATACCCAGGGACAAAATGTTACAATTTGAGTTGACTAATTGACAACTCTATTTCACAATAAAAATAAAAGATTAATGTATTGCAATATCCCAATGGAAATTGGTAGATAACTTAGAAACATTGATCTATAACCATTCCACTTCTAATACTGTCCAAACAATAAGGGATACAAGAACAAGAATAGAAATGCGCTTTTAATACTTTCCAAACACTAGGGGATACATCAAAAAGAATAAAAATGATAAATGCATATGTACAACCCTTATATGTATCTATTTACCTTTGAGGTTTCTTATATATGTACCAATGACATTTTTTATTATATTACTATATTTTTACATATAACTATATGTAGATATTTGTATATGTTGCTAGTTGGTCCTTACACCCTTTCTTATCAAAACAATAGGCTATACAACAATAAGAATAGATATAATTAACTACATATATGCATTGAATTTCCCCTTTTTTCCACATTTAAAAATACACACACACACACACACACATATATATCCATGTGTACACATGTATATATCTATTTATATGCACACTGTTATATCTAAATATGTGTGTATACCATACTTTTTCCTCACTATGTAACTCCTCCCCTTGAAATTTATGAATAGAGAAAATTTCTAGACTAAAATTTCCCTCAATTGATTGGCTAAGAAGGTTATGAATTCAAACCTTTTGTTTCCTATTGTATATTGTCTACTCTAAAGCAAGACATTATTATAGGGAACAAAAGGTTTGAATTCATAGCCTTCTCAACCAGTGAATTGAGGGAAAATATGGTATAGATGTTTTCTCTCTTCATAAATTTCAAGGGGAGGAGTTATTAATTTGCAATGGCGCCTATGATAATGGGTATAATGCCAAAGATACACAAAATTGAAATTATGTTAAAGTTGTAGAACAGGAAGAGTGAAAAATAAGCAAAGGGAAAAAGTTGTGCAAACTAGCAACATGTTTTTAACTTCAGAGATTATTAAAATATATATGCCACAGGGGAACTCCTAGCCACTTTCAAACACAAAAGAGGAATGGGAAATGGTTGCTCGCAGTGTTGGACAATGGAAATCAAGATGGTGGGACCAATAAAATGCAATGTACATTATTTTTGATGTTTTCCACTGTATTCAGTTTTAATAGGCTCATTCACTGCCAAGGCACAATCAATATTAAATATTTCTTATGAACATTTTACACATACAACACCATTAAATTCTTTGTTATTAACAACATCTCAATGGTATATCATTTAATGTTATGGTTGTATTGTAGAAATTTTCTCAAAAGCTAAATAATACTTACATATGTTATTTTTAACTCCTTTTAAATCAAAGTATACCTAAATAGAAACAAAGATAGCATACATGGTTGTTTAGATGTACATGTGCATATATAAATTATAGTTTCATTCTCAAATGAGCCACAATGGCCTTGGTCTATATATATAGATATATATAGACCAATGGAAACTTCAAACAAATAGCTTATTAGCTAAAAATATAAAGCTGAACAAATTAAAGAGCTATTGAAATAACACTTAAAAGCCACCAAACTATTTTTTTCTCCATGCTTATATAGATATCTTTTCAACTTGCCAAATCAATTATTTAAACCCATTTCTTTATGATGATACCTATTTTCTTTAGGCTTTGAAAACAATTATATGATGCAACAATCTTTACAAAATTTGTATAACACCATAGGCTTGGAATTAAATATTATAGACAAATCATTTATGAAAAATACCCATATAAAATGACTTGGAGCAAATAATTTTGATTCTCGTTACACCTCTTATATAATTTCTCTATTTTTCTTCAATATTTATTAACAAAGAACATAGCTCAAATCATGTATCAATATGTTTCATGATATTATTTTTTTCCTAATTTTCTGAAAGCTCCCTAGAACAAACTGCTCAGGTATATTTATGTAAAGGGTGGAGCTTGCCAATTGCATGGGATGGCAATGTCTTACATCAATATGTTTCATTATATTCTTTCTTCCTCATCTATTTCAACTTCCCCACAACAAATTGTTCTTCATGATATTCTTTTCTTGCGTTCCTCATTAAAAACTATTCATTATCGTAGTTTTCCTCTTCTATTCTCCATATTTTAAAGTTCTATTTAATGTGGGTTTTAGAACATTTTTCATTTTCCTATCATTCTTAAGTGTTTTCCTAATAGGTCTTCCATTTTTTCATTTTATCTTGTACCAATATGTTTCATGATATTCTTTTTTTCTCAAATTAAAAATATAAAGTTGAACAGATAAAAGATTTATTATAAGAACACTTAAAAGCCACCCAACTATTTTATTCTCCATGCTTATATGGATATCTTTTCAACTTTCCAAATCAATTATTGAAACCCAATTTTTTATGATGATACCTATCCTCTTTAGGAAATGACAATAATTATATGATGCAACAATCTCTACAAAATTCATATAATGCCATAGGCTTAGTTGTAAATTTGAGCTACATTGCTTGGCATTAAATATTATAGACAAATCATTTATGCAAAATATGCATGAAAAAAATGTTGTAGAAGATCATTTTTATTCTAACACCTCTTATACAATTTCTCTATTTGTCTTCAATATTTATTTAAACAAAGAACATAGCTTGAATCTTCTATCAATATGTTTCATGATATTTTTTTTTCCTAGTCTACTTGAAGCTCCCTGGAACAAACTGCCTAGGTTTGCTTATGTAAGGGGTGGAGCTTGCTAATTATGTGGGATAGCAGTGTCTTATATCAATATGTTTCATTATATTCTTTCTTCCACATATTTTTCAACTTCCCCACAACAAATTGTTCTTAACGATATTCTTTTTTTCATTTCTCCATAAGAAAATGTTCATTATCATAGTTTCCCTCTTCTATTCTCCATATGTTAAAGTTCTATTTAATGTGGGTTTTAGAACATCTATCATTTACCTGTGATTCTTAAGTATTTTCCTAATATCTCTTATACAACTTCTCTTTTTTCTTGTATCAATATGCTTCATGATATTCTTTTCTCCAGTTCCCCATGATGTAACCCTCAAAAAAAAATTCCTTGTTCCATGTTAAAACCCTTATTGCATTTGGATATAGGGTTGCTATCTGCAAAATCTTATAATATTTTATTCGGCCATTAACTCCCTATTACCCATTGCTAGTTACTTTAATGTATCTTTAGTCATTCATTGTCACCTGGTAATTGGTCCTTTCTAGCCTAGGTTTGTACCTTTCTATTTTATATAATTGGGTAAGAATTTTTGAGTCCTTACACTCTTCACATTTTATAACTTGGAGGTTTTCAAATTAATTATTGTCCTAAGGGGTCCCCTTCATAAGAACAAACTAATGAGCACATGCTTCAAATATTCCCACTTATGACCTCATGGCCTTCAATGCTAGATCGCTCATCACTAATTTTTCATTCATTCACACATTGTAATAGCGATGAGTGATACTCTTGTCTTTATGTTCTTATTACTCATCACTAATGGTCATAAAAAAGATAAACTTGGATTGGAAATGAACGATGTGATCACTTGATAGTGGATACATTTTGAATGTAAAATCTCATATCAATGATATGTGATGGACATCAAAAATTTTAAATCTTGTCATCTCTAATTTCTTACAAACTATATGGGGAGAATTAGAGATGAACAAAGACCTTATGTTATAACTTCATCGCTCATCACTGATTTCTTTTAAAACTTGAGTTCTAAATTGGCAATAAGTGATGGATGTTCTCTAAAGGATTTTTCTTGCTAAAATGATATGATCCTATGAGCGATGTATTTTGTGATGTTTGGTTTATGTAGGTTGTATGTGTCCAAAGCTAGTTCCATCACAACTTTTACTGTCACAAATAGAAGCATCAATACAAGGTTTGAATTAGCAATACATGATAGGAGGACAAATGTGACAAACAATTTGGATATGGAACCAAGGGCTAAAGATCATTAATAGAATGTTTGTATCACTAATAAGAGTGGGGAAAAAACAAAATAGATCAGTGGCGAGCAATGGTCACTACATGGAACTAGCTACGTGGAAAAATCCTAAAGGTTTAACATAAAGCAAAAAGGAAAGCTGTGACAAGATTAAGGAACCACTAAAAAGGATTTAAAGAAGGATAATCCAATGTACTAAGAATCACTACGTAAATGCTTTCATCAAAATTTAGGATTAGCGATGAAGTGATGAAGTGTATAAAGAAAGTTTCCCTCTAAGGAAACTTGTCTTGTGTACTTTGCCAATATTAATGAAAACATGGATTAGGTTGGTGATACATGTTGATTGATAGATCACAACACTTGAGTTGGCATTTTTTTTTCCATGGATGAAGTTTTAAGTGCTTTAAAAGCAACGACTTAGATTCAATCCTGAGCTGTAAGTTATCAACTTTCTCGCATAAGGATATTTCGAGTCATTAATCTTACATGCTTCAAATTTCCTATTTAATGTAGATTACTTGAGTGATTTCCCATGTCACAATTCATTTTTCAATGAATGAGGGTTGAAGGATGATAAAGAAGTGTGTGGGAATTGAATGCTCTTGAGAAGTGTATAGACATTCTAGGCAAGTAGGTTTGTCATGATGATTTGAGAGTCTAAGGGGCTGAGTTTATCTGAGCCTAAGGTAGGTCTTGAGAATAAAAGTGGAATACATGGATGGAGTGTGAGAATTATGAGGCCTATATAAATGAATGCAATTTTCCATGTGAGGTTCTTAATAACCATTTAGACAATGAGGGTAACACTAAATCAGAGGGTGATTATTATTCCCTATCCTTGGTACTATCAAGGAATCCTGATAAAGAGGTGATGATAGTTTCTCCAGTCCCACCACAAGTAAAATGTGGGATAATATCCTTTGAGGTTGATGACTCAGAGTGATGATTGTGACCCTTTTTTGTTTTGATGATACCATTCCCTTTTGGTTAGGATTGTCCTATTCAGGACTCATGTTATTTCTTGCTTCATGTGTTGAGGTGGAAAATTTTCAGATTGGTATGTAGGAGGAGTTATAGACTAGATAATCTTGGAGGTGTGTATGTTGTTTATAGATGATATAAAAGTTTTGCTAGAGCTTCTATTGAATAATCTTCTTCGGTTAACAAGGATGAGGATTCAACAAAGTTACAACAAACTCTATTTTTCAAGGAGTTGGCATGTCTTCATTCAAGGAATATGGAATGTTGTTTTTTACTCTTTCATTTTCCTCAAATGATTGCAGGTAACAAACTAGGAATATCTCAAATTCTAGTGAAAATGAAATGAAATTCAAATGTAATTAAGCTTGATTCTTATTGCTCCCTTATCTTATGAAAGTGATTTTAGGGCTTATTTCAGGGGTCATATTTTGAAGTCTTAAAAGAGCTCTAGGTAAAAGCTAAGTTCAAAAAAGGGAGCTTAGAATAGAATTCTGAAGTTGACTAGTATTTTGTCTTGGAGAATAATTCATGTATGTAATAATCTTAAATAAGTTTTATAGAAATTAGTGATATCAAAATAAATATCAATCAAGAAATTTATACTCTCCTATATATGTTCATTATGGAGTTATGAATAAGAAATACCAATGGTGTTATCATTTATTTTCAAATATTTCATTTGAATGTATTACTCTATTTTTAGCTTTAACTCAAGGAATTATTCAATATGGTTGAATATGGTTATAAACTTTGTAAGAAATGGCTTAGGATTACTAAGAAGTGAATGTTTCTTGCACAATAAGTTTTCATAATTCCAAGCAATATGAAAATAGTTCATTTCTCCCTTAAAAGAGTAAGTTGTAAATTACTGATCCTCTTGTGTACTTTATTCTATTGCTCCAATTGATTAGACATTGTTCATTCTATAAGAAAATCTTGCATAAGATGAACAAATAGTTTTCTTGGCTCTAGACTTATGAGAAGAAAAACACTTGAAATATAAAATCTCTCCAAGGGTAGTAGAAGTGGAATTAATCTTAATTCATAGTAGATAGCTAGTCCTTAATTTGAAAATTTTCCAAATTTTCAATAAAAGTGATTTCATCTTCCACAAAAAGGAGTTAATGTAATGCCCCGCCATGCAACCCTAGGGGAAGTTGTAAACTACAAACAATTTCACACAAATTTTTTTTTTAAAAAAAATACACATACATGAATGAATACATCACAAGCCAACAATCCCCTAAGGTCACGAGACAAAGATTATTTAAATCACAAATTAAAACAACATGCATGCAATGAAACATAACAACATTCACTTAACTAATTAAAGCACATACATTCCATACATGAGATTTTCATTAAGACCATGAGATCCCTCATGGTTACCAATGACAGAAGTTACATAATTACAATTACAACTCTCATTCCCAGAATGAGGTAAATCAATAACATGATTGTTTATTACAATTTCCACCTCATTAAAATGAGGGATAAATAAAATACAAGTGCAACTAGCATAAATGAAACCAAGGTATCAACTGGATACCACGAGCTCTCCAACACGAAAGTCTCATTCACAAATTCAATGCCAAATCAATGGAGTAAGGTGCACGTTCCACCCAACCAAGTGATATTCGAAGGCTCACCCCCCATGCTAGGAGATAGTAACAAGGATTTCAGGTCAAGACCAACAACCTCTAAACATAGGCAGCATGACTCCACTGGAAAAGGGATACGAACATGACATCACATGACACAAAGGTTACAATGCTTCTAGATCACAAATACATGAACACATCATGAATAAAAACATAATGTTGACTTAGGAGAAGTGTCATCACAATGCCGCATGGGATATCCTGCCAAGTCTTCCTAGGTCCCGACCCCCATCTCGGGATATCCTGGTAACCTCTAACGACTCCCGGCCCCACATGCAAACCAATGCGGAATCAGTTATCTTTCGAAGGGAAAAGATAATGACCTTGCAATTCAAGGCCTTCTCGTCTCATCCCAAGTCTATACAAGCACTTGCGTCCATGAGCGAGGAAAAATTAATCTTTTTAAATGTTGGTACCACCTATGCTAATCAATTGGTTTAAGTTTTCACTAAATTAACCAACTTACATTGAGATCTCCTGGCACCACTTTGTGTGCCCGCCCTAAATGCAAGCCACTTCTCTAAGACAACACGTGGAACTATGCCACCACCAAAGGGTACTCAAGTATGACCTAGGGATAATGAATCCCCAAATACGACATGAAGAAAACAAAAACCCGCCCAATATAGTCAGCTATAACACTGGACACAAGTACGCACTACCCATGGCAAACAAGGTTGATTGACATGCTGACAACCCCAAAACACATAAAGGATGATTCAATCTGGAAGACTTACGAGATCTGACTCAAAATCCAACAAGAATAAGTACCCCACGATGAAAGAAAGCTTGCAAACAATACAAGGTAATCTACCTTCGGATTTCGTAAATCCAATCATTCATCGCATTAGTACATTTAAACAATTTAAGCAAACTATGTTCTTGCACAATCACATAAGGGTTTGAATGTTCGTTTGATTCTTGTTGACGCAATACACACAATATCTTCAAATCAATTTCTTTTCCTTTTGATAACCAATGATTTCCCATAAACCAATTTTCATTTATCCCTTAACAAATATCTCATTATAATTTAAATACTTTCTCTCTTTTTTTAAAAAAAAACACATTAAATATAAATATATATGTATATATTAAATATCTATGTAATCGAATATATATATATATACTCGATATATATACATATAATTACACATATATTTAAAATACATATATAATTAATATTTAAATAAAAATAATAATCACTTAACACTCATTAAAATATAATATAAATATATTATAATATATATATTAAATATATATATTAATTATATTTTAATTATTAAAATAAAGCAATAATTACAAATTTTATATTAATATATATATTAAATATAAAATATATGTAATATAAAATATATCATATATTTAATATTTAATATATATATAATATAAAAGAAATAACAAAAAATGCATTTTATAAAAAGCACGACCAAGTAAGATAGGGTTTGGGCCGCGCCCTGCCCTAACAGGGGACGCAACCCCCATTGATGGGGGCGGCGACCTCTGTGGGTAGCGTCGGCGCTGCCTCCACAAAGGCCGCCGGTGCCACCAAAGGGGCTTCTGTGGGGTGGAAACCCCTGTTTCATTTGGTCGCCCGAATTAAAACGGCGGTTCAGTGTTATAAAATCCGCACAAATTTTGACTGGTAAAAAAAAAATATTATTTCTGGTAAAAACCAGAATACGAAAATTTGAATTTATCCTTCCATGAATTTTTAAAACAAACAGGTCCAATATATATATATATTTATATATATGTATATATGTATATATACATTTGGGTATGTATATATATATGCATATATATAAATATATATCCAAATTTCAACAAAAAGAACTCAAACATACAAAATTTCTTCATACCCAGATTGGGCAAATGTTCACTCCCAGCACTTAAAAAAATTTGAAAATAGAGGATTTAATCAAACTAAAATGAAGATTTCCCTTTTCTTTTCCCAATTCAAAAATAAAGTTTCCACAACACACAGAAATTTAACAAGAATTTGCATTGAAATAACCATGTTTGTCCAAGTTTTTCTATTGCAAGGCTTGATAACACAATTTAATCTCTATGTTTTCACAATATTTTTGGAGAATTTGAATTCAAATTTGAATGAATTTTATTGATGGGTTTATCTTCTAATTCACAATTTTGAATCCTTGAACAATTTAAAACAACTCCTACATGATTTTCAACATAAAAAAATTGCATAAAGTTTAAACCAAGAACCTTGTGTTTTCTCCAACTTGAAGCCTTTCAATGGAGGTTGCTCTCCTTCAAATTTTGCTTCAACAAATCTTCCAAAAACCTCTTCCAAGAATTTCTCCAAGCTATTCCAAGTTTCTTTTGCTCTCCAAAAATTATCAATTTCAAAAAAAGATAATTCAAAAAAAGAAGATGCATTTCCTTATCCCTTCTCCAAATTGTCAAACCCCTAAGTTTAGTTCACCCACCAAAAGTTATTGCAAATTAGATATTTTGGATATTTTCATTTTTTTGAAATTAATAAAACAACTTTATTTCCCTTTTCAAATGCATAATAATTATTTAAAGCAAAATTCCATTTGCACCACAATGATAATTAAATTCACTTTCTTTCACAAAATTGAATTTAACTATTACATTTAAAAATGAATCATTTTTAATTTTATTTTCTTACAAGAGGAATGCAAGGAAATTTTCCATCTATATTTTTTTTTATTTGCCTCAAATTTAATAATACTAACATAATTAATTTAATTTACTTAATCAATAAATAAATCTAATGCATGATTAGATTAATTTATTGATTGAATTAAATTAACTAATTAAATAACAAGCACTCCTTTATGCATTTTGACAATAAAATTAAATAAAGCAAACACCATTTCACTAGGAAATTTAATCACACAAGCAAGGAGAGACAAAATGACAAGGAAGATAACTTATCCCAACTGACAACCCGACAACACACTATGGTTAGGGTAATTCCCTGACACAGAAAACCAAGCTACTATCTCCCAATCGTTTTCCGTTGAACAAGGGACATGCTCAGACCTGTGGAATCAGGTGGAGTCAATGTCCTGTACCTGCATCCTGCACACAACACGAGTATCGAACATGCATATATATATATATTTATATATATATATATAAACACACCGTGAAGAGGAAATCGTGGAATCACAGGGCACTCGCATGCGAGTGATGTGATCCCGTCCCCTTCACCAATACAATATCGCTAATTGATGCCTCTAATCATCAATGGTATAATCAAAGCATAAAGCATCAATAATTCACATACATGATAATTTAATCCATAGCATGAAATAATAATATCATTTGATTAAAGTACCATCAAATCAAAACATAATGTTTGCATCGCTTAACAATTAGCGGTCAAAAGTAACCAAGTTATAACCAACGTGCTAACAAAGCAAAACATACATAACGAACACTATTCGATCAAAAGAACAAAATGGAGGGGTGTTACAGTTAATCCATGTATAAATGTGTTTCTAACTAATTATATTGTAGGAAAATGTAGTTAGGATTGACCTCCTAGGTTTCACAAAGCCTGAAGTGAAGGAGTATGGACTTTAAAATCCTATACTCATTGTGTTGGCCACAAACCTAATAGTTCTTCATCATGGAAGTTGGCTACTTCTTAGAGGATTGTTCGGTTCTGTTGAAAAAATCATAAATAGAAATGGTGAATCTGCTAGGGACATACTATGAATCTCCAGTTGTAGACTATTAGAGTCAGGAAATTAGTGAATTTGAACATCTAGTTTAGATACTGAGGAATTATTAAACCTAGAAATTTTCCTATTGAGAAAGTTTTGAAAGATATATGTGTGACTCTACTGTGGGAGAAAACCCAAAAGGACATTCATCTTTGAAGGAGCTTCAAATTGCTTGAAGTTCAATCCTCTGTGAAAAGAGGAAGCAACTTTATTAAAGAACCTATGAAGATGTGAAGAACATTTCATAGTTGCATGTATTTCTAGTCAAGAAGGAGAACCCTTTGCTATAACAAATCCAAGTATTCTTTAGTTTTTGGTTTTCAAGAAACACAAATCTGTGTATGAAAACCATAGTTATAAGTCTTGTATAAATTTGATTCCCTATGGAGTGATTAAGCACTAAGGAGGGGAAATAGTAGTAGGCTTGCATACTTCTGCATTACTAAATGACATATTTCTTTATAAATTTATTTATGCAATGAATTCATTTAGGAGATCTTAAGCGAGTAGAGATATAATTTTCATTTCTAAAAGCTTGAGATTTGGTTGTAAAAAAAAAGGGGTATGAGTTTCCTGGTGTAATTGCATAATATAAGAAGGCTTATAGAGCTATAAGTAAAATGTATAATCAATTTATGCATCCCTGGGTGGACCCAAATGTAACAATGCATAGTGCTCAGGACTTGTCATGTAATAAAAGAAGTTTCAGCATCAAAAGGTATATGGCCATAAATTTTGATGGCATTTTTGGTAACCCAAATATTAATCGATTTAAAATAAAAAATGAGCTACCAAATTTTAGTGGTACAAAGAGTGAGTCAACAAGTAAGAATTTACAAGAATTCGGTAATTTAATGGATGACTATGAGATAGATCATGAGGACATGATCATAAGGTTATTTGTTCAATCCCTAAAGGGAGATTCAAGATATTGGTTCTCTAATTTATCGATATTCTCTGTCTATTCTTGGGAGGAATTCATAGAAGTGTTCATGGAGCAATTCAATGAAAGAATTAGTGCTAGATATTTTCCCAATAAATTTATGAATATTGAGAAAGAAGATGATGAGCTAGTTCCAACATTTAATCAAAGATTTTCTAAAACATTAAGGGACATTCCTGATATTTTGGATCTAAGTGATGTAGTATGTTTGGCTGTTTATTTAGGGGATTTTGATAAAAAAATGAGCTATCTACTAAGAGATAAAGATCCCAAAACCTTACATCAGGCCTATGGGACAACCATGAATATTGAAAACAACTTGAAATATGGGATTTAAAGGAATCACTTGGATACACATGTTTACTATCATAGAATGCCTAATATTTATGAATGGTGTAAACCAAATGTCAAAAATGAATGTAAGAACATTTACACCCCTAGTGTTTTAGCTTGCACAAGATTCTATGATACTGATAACATAAATTCCCAAACACATCATCAAGAAACCATCATGTCTTCAAATTACAATGATAATAATTTGCTTGCTTTGTATGAATTGAGTAATGAGATATCAAATAAAGAGGAAGACAGAAGAGAAAAGGTTGAAAATGTATACCTCAATGAAGAAAATGAAGGGCATGATTCCAGTTCTATTGAAGAGTCCACTACCGATACTCCTATGGATGACATAAGACTGAGCATTCAGTCTAAAATTTTTGAACATAGTTGCAATATTGATAAGCCCTCTTGTTGTAGTAATGATGATGGCATTAAGTATGATATATTTTCTATTGATTGTTATTATCCTAATGAAGAAGAGATAGAGTCATTTGTTGCATATGAGAAATGTGTTGATAATGTTGTAAGTGCACTAGAAAATGTGTTTGTCTACTCTTCTAATGATTACAATGATTTTTGATGTTGTAATGACTTGGGGAAATTAGACATCCATGTTGAGAAAATTGAGGCCCTTATGTTAGGAATAACTATAATGGAAAATCCATTGTATGATGAGCCTCCATCTTCACCAGAGATAAGAAATAATGATCCTTATTGGTGCAAACATAATCCACTCCTTGTTGAGGATTCTGATGATATATCTAATACAAGGTGATAATGTGATCTTGAGCATACAAAGCAACACATTGATGTGCTCCATGAGGGCATCGTTTATGAACATACTACCTCTGATGCAGGTGTTGAAGATAAATTTGAGTATCAAGGTGCTAGTTACTTGGAGGAGTATGATTTTTTTTAGTTTCTAGTTCAGTGAAAAGGTGTTTTGATGAAGCGCATGATAATGGGATGAATAACGAGAAATGTTATTTTCAATATGAACATAACATATATGTATTATGTGATGATGAAAATTTTCATTTTATGCCTAACTCTACACTACAAGATAATGAAAGTTACACTTGTAGTTTTATACTCAGAAAGGTTGTGAGAAATAGTGATAACAAAGATTATAATCAAACAAACTCTCACTTGTTAAAAAGAGGCCTAACATTTATTCTAGTAGGATTGAAATTTCTCTTACTTCAGTGGTACAATAAGGAAAAATATGAATGGAAATACATTAGTTCTTTTAGAAGGCTGGTTTTTTACGGAGGCAGAATTTATTCAACATTTTTGTGGCTTAGTGCCACCAATCAGGAGAGTAAAACCTGGCTGAATTGAAATATGCATAACACAATTTGCATCTTTGAAATTTTCATGTTGGTTGGGTGGCGATTGGATCTCACTTTTCAGGTCTTCTTTGCTTGTGTGAGTTTTGTACATATGTTGTTTCTTTTGTTTTGTTTTTTTTGCCTATTCTACTTCACTTAAAATTTTGAGATCTCACCATGCTTGCAAAATGCATGTGTCCTCATTCAGAGCCACTAATGGAACCCTAAAAAAAAAATTCCTTGTTCCATGTTAAAACCCTTATTGCATTTCAATATATGGTTGCTATCTACAAAAGCTTATAATATTATATTGGTCCACTGACTCCCTATTACCCATTTCTAGTTACTTTAATGTATCTTTAGTCATTCATTGTCACCTAGTAATTGACCCTTTCTAGCCTAGGTTCAGACCTTTCTATTTTATAAAATTGGGTAAGAAATTTTCAGCCCTTATATTCTTTTCATTTTATAACTTAGAGGATTTTGAGTTAATTATTGTCCTAGGGAGTCCCCTTCATAAGAAAAAACTAATGAGCATGTTATTAAAATATTCCCACTTATGACCCAATGGCCTTCAATGCTATATTGCTCATCGCTGATTTTTCATTGATTCGCAAATTGTTGAGTGATACTTTTTTCTTTATGTTCTCACCTCTCATCGCTAATGGTCATAAAAAAGATAAACATAGAATGGAAATGAGCGATGTGATCACTTGATCATGGATACATTTTGAATGTAAAATCTCACATCAGCGATATGAGATGCACATCAAAATTTGTAAATCTTCTCATTTCTAATTGCTTGTAAAATATATGAGGAGAATTAGCGATGAACAAAGACCTTATGTTATAACTCCATCACTCATCACTAATTTTTTTTTAAACTTGAGTTCTAAATTGGTGATAAGCGATGGATTTTCTCTAAATTATTTTTCTTGCTAAAATGATATGATCCTATGAGCGATGCCTTTTGTGATGTTTGGTTTATGCAGGTAAAATGTGTCCAAAGTTGGTGCCATCACAACATTTACTGTCAAAGATAGAAGCATTAGTACAAGGTTTAAATTAGTGATACACTATAAGAGGATAAGTGTCACAAATAGTCAGGCTATGGAACCAAGGGCTAAAGATCCTTGGTAGAATTTTTGCATCATAGATAAGAGTGGGGAAAAGATAAAATAGATCAACGACAAGTGATGGTCACTGCATGGAACAAGCTACGTGGAAAATACTAAAGGTTTAACATAAAGAAAAAAGGAAAGAAGTGAGAAGGTTGAGGGACCATTGATAAGGTTTTAAAGCAGGATAATCCAATGGAATGAGAATCACTAAGTAAATGCTTTCATCAAAATTTAGGATCAGCGATGAAGTGATGAAATGTATAAAGAAAGTTTTCCTCTAAGAAAACTTTTTTTATGCACTTCATTGATATTAGTGAAAGCACGGATTAGGTTGGTGATACATTTTGATTTATAGATCAAATCACTTGAGTTGGCATTGTTGTTTTCCATGAATGAATTTTGAAGTTCTTTAAAAGCAATGGCTTAGATTCAATTTTGAGCTGTAAGTTATCAACTTCCTCACATAAGGAGATTTTGACTCATTAATCTTGCATGCTTCAAATTTCTTATTTAATGCAGATTACTTGAGTGATTTTGAATGTCATAATTCATTTTTCAATAAAAGAGGGTCGACGGATATTAAATAAGTGTGTGGGAATTGAATTCTCCTAAGAAGTGTGTAGACATTCTAGGCAAGTAGGTCTGTGATGATGATTCGAGAGTCTGAGGGGTTGAGTTTGTTTGATCCTAAGGGAGGTCTTGAGAAAAAAAAGTGGAATACGTGGAGCTCCTGGTACACCAAAAAGAAGATTAGGATTAGGGAAATTCAAGGAGTATAGTACCAAGGATAATTACCATCCAAGAGAGTAGATAGTTTCAGAAGAATTAATCAAAAACAGAGAGAAGAGGATGGTGAAGTATAAAAAGAGGGCATGGATGGAGAGTGAGTATTATAAGGCCAATCCAAAGGAATGCAATTCTCCATGTGAGGTTCTTAATAATTCTTTATACAATGAGGGTGACACTGAGTCAGAGGGTGATTATTATCCCCTCTCCTTGGTACTATCGAGGAATCATGATAAAGAGGTAGTGATAGTTTCTCTAGTTGCACCATGAGTAAAATGTGGGCAAATATCCTTTGAGGTCGATGACTCAGAGTGATGATTGTACCCTTCTTTTTTTTTGATGATACCATTCCCTTTCTATTAGGATTTTCCTATTCAAAACTCATTTGATTTCTTGTTTCATGTGCCAAGGTGGAAAATTTTTGGGCTAGTATGTAGAAGTGCCAGACTAGTTAACCTTGGTAGTGTGTATGTTGCTTACAGATGATATACAAGTTTGTGTTGGAGCTACTATTGGATAATCTTCTTTGGTCAACAAGGATGAGGATTCAGCATGGTTATAACAAACTTTTCTTTTCAAGGAGCTGGTGTGTCTTCATTCAACGAATGTGGAATGCGGTCTTTTACTCTTTCATTTTCCTCAAATGATTGCATGTAACAAACTAAGAATATCTCAAATTCTAGTGCAAATGAAATGTAATGTAAATGTAATTAAGCTAGATGCTTGTTGCTCCCTTATCCTATAAAAGGGATTTCAGGGCTTATTACAGAGGCTAGATTTTGATGTCTTAAAAGAGTTCTAGGTAAAAGATAAGTTAAAAAAAGGGCACTTAGAATAGAAGTCTAAAGTAGGCCAGTATTTTTTATTGGAGAAGAAGTCATGTATGTAATGATCTAAAATGAGTTTTATAGAAATTACTGATATCGAAACAAATATCAGTCAATAAATTTATACTCTCCTATGTATGTTCATTATGGAGCTATGAATGAGAAATGCCAGGAATTAATTAAAATGCTTGAATAGGGTTATAAACTTTGTAAGGAATGGCTTAGGATTACTAATAAGTGAATGTTTCTTATACAATAAGTTTTCTTAACTCAAAGCAATATGAAAATAGTTCATTTCTCCCTTAAAAGATTAATTTGTAAATTACTGATCCTCTTGTGTACTTGAATCTATTGCTCTAATTAATTAGACACTAGTCATTCTATAAGAAAATCTTCCATAAGATGAACAAATAGTGTTCTTGGCTCTAGATTTGTGAGAAGAAAAATACTAAAAATAGAAAATCTCTCCAAGGGTCTAATTAGAAGTGGAATTAGTCTTAATTCCTAGCAGATAACTAGTCCTTAATTTGAAAATCTACCAAATTTTCAATAAAAGTGATTTCATTTACCACATAAAGGAATTAATCTTTGTATAAATGTGTTATTCATTGATTATATTGCACAAAAACACAATTAGGATTACCCTCATAGGTTTCACAGAGCCTGAAGTGAAGGAATGCAAACTTTAAAATCATATGCTCATTGTGTTGGCTACTAACCTAACAGTTCTTCATCATGGGAGTTGGTTACTTCTTAGAGGATTGTTCAGTTTTGCTAGAAAAATCACCAACACCCCATACCAAATTGTTCCTTATTTTAGTTTCCCTATTCTATTCTCCATATTTTAAAGTTCTATTTAATGTGGGTTTTCCAACATATATCATTTTTCTCTGATTCTTAATTGTTTTTCTAATAGGTCTTTTCCAATTTCTCATCATGAAAAAAGTTTAGATATGGACATCTATGTATGTGAAATAACTTATAAAGAATAGTAAAAGTGAAGAACCCAGTTCAAGTCAAATGTATGTATAGATTTGATTTTGCAGCATATTCCTCCTTACCTAAAATTCTATCACTATCTAGACAAGGTGTAGCAAAAAATTCTATGTAATAGTTGGCTTCTCAATTCAAAATTCAAGCTACAATATTTGCCACTAAATATTATAGAAAAAATAAGGAAATTGTAAAATATTTATTACAAAAACACTTAAGAAACATAGGTAAATCACATATTACCAAAAAAACACACTAAACATATTCATACAAGACAAGTAGTCTATGTAAGAGTTGGATTGTCAATTAAAAATTCAAGCTAAATTATTTTCCACTAAACCCACATTAAATAGAACTCCTAAATAAAATGAGTAGAAATAACCTATACAAAATGTCTATATCGCCACAGACTTAATCCAAAATTCAAGCTACATTTTTTGGCACTAAATATTATAGAAAAATATAGAAATTGTAAAAGAGTTATTACACAACAAATCCTATTCACGGTTGGGCTATCGAAAATCCCTTCAAAAACTTCAAATAAATTAATTAAAAAAATAAAATAGATATTAGAAAGAATAACACATAGCAACCACCAAACTAATTTTATCTCCAACATGTTTCTACTTTCATACTAACCCTCTGCATATATATATATGCAATCATTGAAATATGTTAATCTGCAATTGGTCCTATGTTAATGGGTATAATGAGAAAGATGTAGAGAGATAACTAAATGAGGGTGATAAAATTACTAACCCTAACCATAATTTTTGATGAAAGGGAACCATATATTTTTGGCTCATTAGGACTTCTCTTGCTCTTCTAGGGTTTTTCACCTAAAAGGAGCCAGGTAGGGCCAAAAGTGCTCAAGGTT
Organism: Sequoia sempervirens; assembly: GCA_007258455.2. Lineage (NCBI taxonomy): Eukaryota > Viridiplantae > Streptophyta > Pinopsida > Cupressales > Cupressaceae > Sequoia > Sequoia sempervirens. The sequence continues at coordinate 4,118 of VDFB02373200.1, read as the reverse complement.
TCATTAAAACTATGTTTGTGTGATGTTATCTAAGCTAAATAAAGTAATATAAATGCAATTCAATGATTTACATGAATGATAATGAATGCAAAACTAATATTTATGCTATTTTTTAAAACACAATGTTGTTTGCAAGAAACTTGAAAGAAAGAACAAGAATGCAAATTAAACCAAACATAATGTTTTTTTTCAGAATGAGTTCACTTGGGAAACTGAAGAAGACTAAAAAATATATGGAAATCTGATGGAATCTCATATTGAGCTAATTGGGACTCATTTGCCACCTTGGGTGAATAAGTCCTAGTTTTGGGATTTTCTGCACAGAAGTTGTTTTCTATCAATCGGGAACAAGGATTTACATCTGACTCAAAATGACATCATAGGTGGTCCTCATTAACCATACATGGAAAATTAGTCCACTTTCAAATTTTTGTAACTTCAAAAAAAAAAATTGCACTTTAACACCTGTACAATAATATCTGACGGAACCCTGACTCGGGATCTCAAAAAATTCCTACAAAATAGCTGAAAATAATTTGTCTAATAGGGGGTTTTCCTTGGTAAAACCTCTAGTTGGGTAATCAAACCTTGAAAGGAGAAAATTTTGCATAAAACCCTACCCTTAGGTGTGTTAAAGACTAGGAAAGTCTTAATCATAACAAAAACCCTATTCTATTGTTCTAGAATAAGAAGTGTAAAGATGATTTGTGTGATACGAGATCTCAAACCTTAGAAACCTTGAAACACATGAATAATGGTAATGAAATGGCATGAAAATTACAAAGAAACAAAATGAAAATCTTAATCTAAAGATAGAGTGACAATGGAAGATGGAATCAATATAAAACCAAGTCCTTAGGTGTGATTTGGTGGCTAGTTGCACCTCTTCACCCTAGATTTCTTTATGATTCACCATAGGCATCCATCAATAACCCTTTGCAATGTTGAACTTTGATACAAGAAGTGAGCTTCAAGAACTACGAAAACCCTAGTTTGTTGGCCTAAACTTCAACTTTTCTCATAAAAATTGTGTTAGAACACTTGACTCTAAAATTTTCTCTAGAAAAATGACAAAAAGATGTGAGAAATGAATGAAAATGAGTATTTATAAGCAAAAACACCTAATTTTCCCATTATTTAGACCTAAGAGACCAAAATTCACCAAAAATTCAAGTTAAATTAATCAAATTCCCACTCAAAATTGAATTTTCCCTTAAAGGGGACTCATTTGCCACCCTTGGTGAATGGGTCCCACCAAAGGGTATTAATTTTCCCAAGGTGGCGAATGGGTCCCACTACTAATTTTTTATGGTGGATTTTCTGGGCATGAGATAATTAAATGTTGTTTTTCAGGTTTTATGTGATTTCTCAAGTAAACGGGCTTGTTGATAAAAAATAATGGGTCTTAAGGGCCTATAAATGTTGTTTTAAAGGGTAAATGATGTGAAGGAACTAAAAATTTGGTCAAATTATGCTTGAAATTGTCTTTTTTCTCAAGAGGGTCCAATTTTCTATGACACATTTAGCCCCCTCTTTAGCACCCATATGATTCTATATGCATATGTAAGCTAAAGGACTGTAAATGATGCACTTTATTACATTAAAAGATACACATTCAAAATATGGGAGAAAAAAACCCCCACTACACAACCACAACATTAGGAACGATATTCTACAACACATTCATTAATTGTCCATAAATCCTTTTATCTAACTCCTAGGAATCCAATTCAAGGGTAGATGTATGCCCTCCCTTAATTCCGCTTGCTTTATGTAGGTAGAATCAAGGTAGAAATCTAGCCGCATCGAATAAAAAATTGACATCCTAGGGAATTTCCAAGTACCATGCCACATAATGGTAGAAAAATGATAATTTCAGGTGTGGAATGATGATTTTGATGCACTAAATGGCATCGAAAATGAATTATTGTAGCTCCCATTATGTTGATTTGAAGAGAAGATTACTTTATGAATTCGTGAAAGAAAAGAACTCTATTGTAAGGTAAAAGAGTAAAAAGGGATGAAATGAGGTAAAGATGAGAAATTTGGCACTTACTATTCACTTTACCTTCTTATAGCTACATAGTGATGAGTGACAGTAGAAAATGTCAAGTAGACGAGATTATAGGTCATCACGACTAGATACACTTCTAGAGCAGGTGGTGTGCGACGATCTGTATTATGAGGTGAGTCAATTCTGCAACTATTACTTTGTGATTTTGTAATAATTTAATTATTTTAATGCATGTATATGTTAATTTAGGGTCTTGGAAAAAAAAATTACAAAGCATCCCCTTTTTTCGCCAAGTGTCCCATTTGTTTGCAAAGTGTCCCTTTTGTTCACAAAGTGTCCTAATTCTTTGTGAAGTGTCCCATTTCTTCACGAAGTGTCCTATTTCTTTGTGAAATTATCTAAAAGGGTTCTAAAGTTTCTAGGGCCATTAGGAAAGCACACTAGATTGACTTTAGCACATTTTAATATTGAAATATGTGAAAATTGAAAATATTAAATGGATTTTAGAGATTTTTTTGATGATTTGGATAGGTCCCCACCCAGTCACAACATTAGCTAGGGAAAGATAGCTCACATTTCAGAGAGATCATGCACTAGCACTATCAACGATAGAGGTAGAGCATTTACAGTCAATGGGTATCTATTGGGAATATCTTATGGCACCCATGAGATACCATGATGTCATGCTTATGGCCCTATGCAAGTGTTGGGATGTTGATACTTGTACCTTTCAACTTCCTACCATGGAGATGACCATCACACTCGAGGATCTACACTATATTCTTTGAGTTCCTATTCGAGGGGAGCAGGTATATTTCTGTGGGATCGATCATTCCATGAAAAAAAGGTGGGTATGTGGTGTTGCCTTAGTGGATGAATTCATGATGAGTGAGTTAGAGCATGTATCAAGCTTCCTATGCTTCTATATTTGTGGGCTTCGATTGTTATATGAATTATGATGCATAAAGTAGCTCTTGTTCTCAATCTTGATGGATGAGTGGCACACTTAGATGGAGGATTAGTACATTTGATTTGAGGGATGTATGAGAACAAGACGGTATATACATGGGGTTGCTACATCCTATCACACTTATATTATGATCTTGGTTGGTTTGTGTTTTGAGATATCGACAATATGGTGCATTGCATGCTTTTGTAGGTATGGTGGCTCAAGGATATCACATGCACCAGGCCTGTCGGATACCCTTGTGCTATAGTTGCAAGATATCCATGAGCATTCGACTATCCTCTATGACACTTGTGGCAAGACAAAGATTTACATTTTTGGAGAGTGAGATTTGACTGGCTAAAGGAGGATGAGATCCTATGGAGACATTATCTACTCACTCTACTATGGTCCCACAGGACAACTAAGGAGGATGTTGTTTGACAGGTTTCTAGTTGGGAGGCATGACTATGTTGCATGACCATTCTATTATGGGTGTCATGTGATAGTTTGGATAGGTTCATACACCACTAAGGGCATGCCCCTTAATTAGGTGATTAGTGCAGAGTTCCCAAAGGCTAGGTGATACTATTTAGCTAACCATAGATCATGTTCATGAGAGTGATCTCGATGCTTCAGATCGCAATCAGCCTCTATTCCTCAACACTGATGATGTTGGTAGCATAGATGAACATGAGGAGTGGTGATCAGTGACATGACCAACTCTTGTGTTCCCCATGGATGTCCCTATGGGTGATGTAGGACCAACACCAGATGAGCGAGATGAACTAGAGGATACACCATAGGATGTACAACACAATCCATTAGATATATTTATTGATGTGATTGATGATTAGTATGAGTTAGAGGTTGATCCTAATTATGAAGACCAAGATGATGAGGAGGATGAGGATGATTATTACAAGGAGGAGCCACCCCTGAGTGAGGGTGATGAGGTAGCGAATTGGGATCATTATGAGCATGGATATTCCCGACATACTTACAAGACCAAATCACGTGTAGCAGCTACATCAAACATCAACATCCAAAGTCAAAGAGAGGCTAGCACATCCTCCATGCCCATCAGAGATGATGAAGCTGACATTCCTCATGCACCTAGAGACATAGGTAATGATATTTGTGATTTTATACATGTAC
>VDFB02373199.1:0-25220 GCA_007258455.2 Sequoia sempervirens | reverse complement strand
TCAAAGAGATAAGATGTGGACTGAAGATAAGATTTGAAAAATCAAGAATCTGCCTGATTGCTTGATTTTTAGAAGATTAATTACTAATTTGAATTAAGATAATTCAAATTATGGATTTTGAGAGATAATAAATAATCTTTTTCAGATTATTTATCAAAAGGGACTGACAGTTAAGATTGACATGACATTTAAAATAATTTAATTTATTTAAAATGAGAAGAATATTAATTTGCAATTAAATAATTTAAAATTTAATTATTTAATTTAGGAGATGAATTAATTAATTAAAATAGAATTAATCCCGATTTATTTAATTAAGGCAGTTAGTGGCATTAAATAAATAAATGTAATTCATTTTATTTAATGTCGAGGAAAATTAAATGACAAAGGGAATTAAATAGGTAAAGAAGTTGTTAATTAAAGAAAAGAATTAAGTAAGTTAATGATTATTATTAAATAAATAAATTAAATTTATTTATTTAATAATCATGAAGAATATATAAAGACATGAATTAATTAAACAATTATAAATTATTTAATTAATAGTCGAATGTGGACTAAGGACATAATTAAATGTCATAATTATGCTAGGACGAAAGTGATAAAATGAAGCTTGCAGGACTAGGTCATTTTAGGTGTCTGAGTGTTTCCTAGGATGACAAACCAAAATGCTTTCTTGACAAAGGTTCTTTTTAGACTTGAGGGTAAGTCAGCAGGTAGGACCCTTATTTGTAAGTAGGTATAAATGTCATGGTACTAGGGCTCACTAGGACCAATGATTTCACACACAAATTCTAACTCTGGTACCTTGAATGCGAACACGAGAAGCTGCTCTACCAAGAATTCATGTTTTGGGATGTTGCTAGGGATGTCCAGTAGGGATCTAATTGTTGCCATGGCATATGCTACTCTATTGTTGGCTCTAGGAATTTGCTCAAATGTGATATAAATGAATGATTCTTTGAGGCTCTCTACCAACTTTTTGTATGGAGTCAGTTTGTCATCCTTTGTTTGGTACTCATCATTCACTTGATTTATTATCAGCTGGGAGTCTCCATATACTCTGGGGATGATGATGTGCCACTACACTACTATTCTAAGACCAATGGTTAAAGCCTCATATTTTGTAATGTTTTTAGTGTAGGGGAATGCCAACTTGCATGATCTTGGTATACAGTCCCCCTGTGGGGTGATGAAGAAGAAATTGGCTCCTGATCCATGTTGTGTGTTGGAACCATCAAAGTAGAGTTTCCAGTGGTCGGCTACACTGAGATTGATGATGGATTCATCTGGAAACTCTGATATGAGTGGATTCGCTGAATACATGGGTGATTCTACAATCACTTGGCCTTATTTTTCTTTTCATTCGACATACTCGATGTCATATTTGGATAGAATCATGACCCACTTGGCCATCCTTCCTGCAAGAATTTCCTTTGACAACTTAAGTACTTAAGGAGGTCAATTTTGGCGATGATTTTGATTTTGTGTGCCAACATGTATTGTCTAAATTTTTGTGAATCAAAAACTGCAGCTAGACATGATTTTCGGTGAATGAGTAGTTTAACTCATGCCCAACTATTGTATGACTAATGTAATAGATGGCCCTTTTTGTCCCATTTTAATCATATTGAGCTAGAAGAGCACTGAGAGATACTGTTGTTGCTGACACATAGAGAATTAGTAGCTTTCTTGGGATTGGTAGCATAAGGACCGAAGGTGTGAGAAGATATTGTTTGAATTTGTTGAAGGCTTGATCACACTTACCATCCCACTTGTACGCTACTCTCTTATGAAGTAGGTGAGAATATAGGTTTTGTTTATCTACTAGTTGTGTTATGAATCTACGGATGGATTTAAGCCTTTCATGGAGGCCTCTTTATTGTTTCAATGTTTTGGATGCTTCCATCTCAAGGATTGATTTTACCTCTGTAGGATCTACTTCAATACCCCTCATTGACACTGTGTAGCCCAGTAGCTTTCCTAATTGTATGCCAAAGATGCACTTATTTGAATTTAAATAGACCTTGTACTCCTCCAGCCTATTCCAAATAGTGCTCAAGGTTGCTATGTGATCTCTCCTCTTCTTGGATTTTTCTAGTATTTCATCAACGTAATCTTTGATACTTTTGTGAATCATGTCATGGAATATTAATGTCATGGCTCTTTGGTAGGTGGCCCTAGCATTCTTTAGGTCGAATGACATCATATTTTAGTAGTAGGTCCCCCATGGAAAAGTAAAGGCTATTTTATGTTGGTCCTCTTTGGAAATCATTATTTGGTTGTACCCAAAGAAACCATCCATCAGAGAAAGCATTTCATGTCCTACTGTCATGTCCACAATCATATCAATGTTAGGCAACGAGAAAACATCTTTCGGACATGCTTTGTTTAGGTCTCTTAAATTCGTGCAGATTCATATGCCCCCATCTAGTTTTGAAATAGGAACCAGATTCGATACCCACTTGGGGTAGTCAATTGGTCATATGAATCCTACATCAAGTAGCTTTTTCAATTCCATTTTCACTAGCAGGGTGATCTGAGGTTACATTTTCCTTAGTTTTTCTATGATAGGCTTTGCTTCAGGGTAGACTGCTAGGTGATAAACCATAATTTTTGGATCAAGCCCAGGCATGTCCACATAGCTCTATGCAAAATCAACGTGTCTTTCTTAAGAAGGCTACTAGGAGTTATTCTTCTTCTCATAGTAATGATTGTGCATAGAATGTGATTGGTGGGGTCTCCTTTGTTCCCAAGTTAACCCGATTGCATTTTTCATCTAGGAAAATTATTGTTTCTTAATGGAGAGATCTGAGAGGAAGATTGAATCCCCCATACTTGGGTGCCTTAGAGAGGTTTTCACCATTGAATGCATCCTAGTTCCTTTTACTATTTTTGGGTAGGAGAATGCCACGGTGTGGTTTCCACTCAAGGACCTAGAGATTATTCTCAGTTTTTCACTTTTGTGTGTGAGGGATTAAATTGTTTCCCCATATTATGCATGTGTATCCAGCTCGATGATGAATCCTACTTTGTCATCCCCACATGGAATATTATTAGGCAGTCCCATGAATTCTTAGAGAACTTCATATTTTTCGAATGTGTCCAGAATTGGTAGTCCTCATTGGTCGTAGTCGATGAGTTGGGGGTAAACTAGGCAGATTTCATGGGATTGGTTTTCAGATTCATAGGATAGGGTGCTAATCATAAAGAGGTTAGAGTCTTCAAAAAGTGAAGGTATACCTCTCTCGGGTTCATCAACCTCGCTACTACACACCTAAGTGATGTTGAAGGTGAAATTGTCTAAGGGAAGACCTGTGGATATAGACAATTTAAGGGTGACTGCCATTTGCTGAGGAGTTTCGATCTTCCTAACTGGGGGATTTCAGCCATGTATGGTTACACTCGGAAGGGTACATCCAAGGCCAAGATTTCTCATTTGTGTCTTCGGAATGATGGGTATTAGAAGCCTATTGTCATTCATCCCTAGTTTCACGTTTTTGTCATAGAACATTGCGAGCATTATTTGCAAGCCTTTGTTTCTGTCATTCATTGGTAGATCTATTGCCGGTCTATTATCTTGATATAGGAGATGGAATAGGTCCTCTTCTATTACTTCTCGGCCAATATCTCCCCAAATTTTGACGTTGGATTATCCTTTTTGGGATGTGGAGGCTTCATTTGATTGCGATCATCCTCATGATCTAGGAGATTGTGGTAACTCTCCTACCACGAAAGAATTTTTGCGAATTTTATAGTTTCCGCAACCATTATCCTAGATGATGACTTTGATACCAAAGATGGTGGGGATGGGGGGTGGCAAGTGTCTCTATCACAAAAGTGGAAGCGAGAGTGGTTGGATCAATGTATTGTGTTGATGGGCCTTCATCATTTTTAGGCACTTGAGGGATTTTATAATATTTTTCCTCTAGGTTCTTGCAGTAAGAGAATGGTTTAGGATCTCCATGGATGGTGACCTCTTGGCCTTCATATGTGAATTTGACACATTGATGGAAGGATGATGCCACTACTTGCATTGCATGAATCCATAGATGTCCCAGGAGAATGTTATAAGGCAATTCGAGGTCCAGGACTTGATAGGTGGTTTCCATGATTATTGGCCCTACTTGAATAGGGAGTTGGATTATGCCTTGGGACACTCTTTCTTGATCATCATATGCCTTGATTGTAATACATTTTCCTTTGTCAATGGAATCCTCTAATATTTTTAGGTTCTTAATGAGCTTGAGGTAGCAAATTTTCAAACCTAGACCTCCATCTACCAAGACTCGCTTGACTTTATTTTTATGCACTAGGACCTCTAGATGGAGTGCACGGTTGTGAGATGGTTGAGCATGAAAATCTTGATTGGATAATGTAAGGAGATTCAAAGTGATGATGTTTCTGACCATAGCTTGGAATTTTTCTACATCGAGATTTGCAGGGATAGTGGATGAAGCCAATGCTTCTTCAAGGATTTTTTGGTGTGCAGATGAAATTTTTAGCAACTCCATGATGGAGACTTGTCCTAGGGTTCTTTTAGCTGATCAAGGACATTATAGCCATTGGGAACATATCTTGGGTTGGAATTGGGTGCTTTATTTGGCTGAGATGACCCTGCAAGGGTGATTTTGTTGCCTCTTGTGGTGACTCCACAATCAGCATGGGCTCCTTCGATGGTGATGGTAGCACAATATTCATCCAGGGATGAGACGACATGGTTTTACACATGATTCATGCTCTTGAAGGTACCCTTCCTCTTATCAATGTTATTGTTCCCTTTTTTGTTATGGTTAGGCATCAAATTCATGTAGATTTTGAGGTTCTGATTTCCTGCTGGCTGCTCCACATTTATGATTGTTTGATCAATGAGGTCTTGGATTAGGTTTTTCAACCTCATGCAACTATTAGTGGTGTTCCCTTTGATTTTGTGAAAGTCACAAAGCTGGTTTTCATTGTACCTAGGTGGTTTCACATCTAGTTCCTAGTAATTCTCATAAGTAGGATCCTTGATGAGATTTTCTCTTATTAATTTCTTCATGATGACCTCAAGTGGTTCTCCAAGGGTAGTGTATTTTTTATGGGAGATTTATTGTTTCACTGGGGTGGTCCCCTTTGATCGTTAACATTGTTGATCGCTTGATTGTTTGGCTATTGTGTTGTTACACTAGCTTGATGATTGTTTTGATGGCGATTTTCGGGTTGTTGCAGTGCGGTTGTGTTTTGTTGAGGGGAATTGATAACAACTTTGGCATCAACAATACCATCATTGGTAATATTTTGGTTTCTTTCCCATGTGTGAGGTTTGTCAATATAACTGGTGGATGGGCGATTGTTCTACTATTCAGGATATGCAGGTGATCCTCCTTATGACATAAGGGATCATTCGATGTTGAGTGCCTTGGAGATCAAATGGTCGTACATGGTGATACCTTGCACTTTGAGATGAAATTCCAAGGATCCATCGAGATTGGATATGATAGTGCAAACTTGTTGTTATTTTGGCATGACCCATTTCCTCTTATTGGCCTTGGATCACCATTGTTGTAGCAATGAAGAAAATTATTCATTCTTACCTCGTTTCAGAGTTGATAATTCCTCTAGACTGACATCCATACCAATATTGAATGCATAGTTTTTGATGAATGTGTCTACTATCTCTTGGAAGTTTTTGATGCCTAGAGGAAGGAAAGATAACCATTCCATGGCCTGGCAAGCCAAACTTCTAGGAAACAGCCACATCAGATAAGTATTGTCATACACAACTTCCCTACAATGAACCTGGAATTCCCTTATGTGATCTTCAAGGTTTCTCGTTCCATGGTATTTATCAAATTTTGGAATCTCAAATCCCTTTGGGAAGGGTTTCATTACAAGGCTCCTATCAAATGGATAAGGACACAAGTTGCTTGGTGTTTTCGTGGTTCACCCTGATTGAAGGTCAAGAGCTTGTTGCGAGAGCAACTTGATTTGTGTTGTGATATCATTTTGCGGATCAGGGGGTGGAATGAAAGTGTTTTGAAGTGGTTCATTTGTCTGTGGGATGTGTGGATTGGTTGGTGTTTGTACTTTTTTCTATTCCAACTATGCTTGTAGTTGTTGTTGTACCAATAATGCTTGATGTTGGTCCTGTTGCTATTGTGCTAATAGTGCATGTTGCTGAGCTTGTTGTTGCTATTGTTGCACCAACAACGCTTATTGTTGGGCTGCTAAATGGGATGCTTCTTGTTGTTCTTGATATTGTTTCAGAGCTTTCTCATATGCTTGTTGTTGGGCCGCTTGTTGCTATGCAAGGTATTGTGCTTGTGCTTGTGCTTGTGCTTGTACTTGTTTGGCAACTTGTGTAATTTGTGCATCTTGTGTGGCTTGTGTAGCTTGAGAAACTTGTTGTTGTTGTTGCAATAAGGCTTGGGCTTGTGCAACCTGCTATGCTTGTTGTGTTTGTAGCACTTGTTGTGCACCTTGAGAAGCTTGGGTAACTTGCTGAGTGGCTAGTTGTGCAACTTGTCAGTTTTGGATTTGTTGAAGTGACTTTTGATAAGCAGCCTACTGAGTGGCTTGTAACACAATATTTTATTGGCTTGATGTATTTGAGATTGGTGGAAATGGTGGTGGAGGTGGTAGATTTGGTATAGTGTTTGTTGTTATGGTGAGAGGTATCATCATATTGACCATTGGGATTGTTGTGACGGATTATGTGATTGATGTGCTTGGTCCTTGAGAAACCATGTTTTGAGATACCTAGGGGATGGTTGATGATGTGATGGTGGTGGTTTATGTTATTGGGATGGTTTCCATCTGTTGTTGTGATGTTGATGACAAGATGGGAGGATTCGGTATGATGCTTTGATTGATGCTTGGTGGGTTGATTTTATTTTGTTGATTGATGCTTGGTAAAGAGGGAAGTCCTAAACCAAGAGGTTATATGGATATTGATGGAAATGGTGGGAGTGGTGGAAATGTGAGTGGCATAATCCCTTGAGGTAATTATGAAGATGTAGTGTCAAAGATTCCCCCTAGTCCAAATAAATCTCCTTCTCCTTGTGAGGTTATGGGGAGAGTTGTTGCGTGAAATGATGATGATGGGTCACTAGGATCGTTAAAGGTGAGGGGGAAATTTGGATGTGATGGATTTTGTGGGATGGATTGCCCCAAGAAGGTGTTTGCATCCAAATCATGACTATTTATGAGGGGGTGTGTTTTCAATGCATTACGAAATGTGCTTCCCTTGTTAACAACAGGTTGAGTTGGAGCAATAGATGATGTGATTTATAGGATGTTTTGAGTGATGTTTTGAAATGGAGGTGTAGATGAGATTGGGAGTGTGGATGAAATTGGAGGTATGACCCCAAAATATGGTTCCACAATAGTGCTCACATCAAAATCGAAGGGGAGTTTAGCCCCTTTCTTTGCTAATTCAAGCATGTATAGTGAGGGATTGAGTCTCATCATGATGTTAATGATTCTATGATTCTCAGGATTTTGGACCATCTTAGTGATTTCATATTGTGTCATCACAAAGGAATTGTTAGTGATATCCTCTACTTGGACACCTTCCTCTTGATGGTCTTGCGAAAATGGAGGAAGGTTAATTGTGAGACTGCTAGACCCAATGGGATTCATTTCAAGAGCAGTCTAACTCAAGTCACTCGAAGTAGATTTTTCTTTATTGGTTTCCATATTCCTCTTGTGTTGAGATCTAGTTTGCACCATAAAATAGGGATCAATTTTCAAGAATGTAAGAGATGAATCTCTAATTCTTTGGATTGATCTAACTTTAGGTACAAAAGAGAAAATTTAGGATGTTTTAAGGATCAAAGATGTGATGATGAAATGAAGGATGGATGATTAGCATTGTTGAAAAATATTGAAGGATATGTTAAACTTTAGGACTTGGATTTGATGTTTTATTTTGATTTGGGATTTAGATTTGATTTGGATTTGGATAGTGAACTCATAAAATCTAAGAGGTTAGATGTTGTCCTAGAGTGAATTTTTCCTTAAGATGCTAATTTGACTAAGTGTGAGAAGAAGGATTTATCTAAACAAACCTAACCAAAAAAAGATTATTTTGGTTGGGTTTTGATTTTGGATTATGAACTCCTAAACCCCAAGAAGTCAGATGTTATCAAGGGATAAATTTGTCCACAAGGTTCGATAATTTGACTAAATATGTCGATAAGGATGCATCTACACACATCTAATCAAACAAGAGGATTTGGATTCAGTTTCAAATGATTTTTCCAAAGTTTAACATGAAGGATTTTTCCAAGATTTCCATGGGTTGATGATGAGATTATTTTGGTTTGATGTTTCAAATATGGATGAAGGTTTTATTTTGATCCCATGTTTACCTAAAAAGACACTCGCTTACTAGACCTTAGTTTTGAAGAACATGCTTTTCTCTAAAAAAGATGCTCAAACTCCCTAAAAATATTTGAGTTTTGACAATAATAGAATGAGTATAAACAAGGATTGTTTCTTGAAGCTTTTTTGTAAAAGTTAAAAAGTAGTCTTTGTCTGAATCCATATAGCGTTGAGAGATGCTTTTGGTGATCTTTTGGACTAAGAGCTTTTACCTTTGGTTTCTTAATCTTGATCTTGCATGAAATCATTTGAGACACATTTTTGGGATTCAATTTGTCTTTAGTCTTTGTTTAATGACTTCGTTTTACCCTAAACACTTCTTGATTACGTTTTGAAACTCGATGTCTAATGTTTTAATTTCTTCTCATCCACAAAGTGTATTATGTGGAAATTGAGGAAATCAAAGTAAGAGTTACCTAATGTTTACTTTAGTACGAGCAAATTGAGTTGAAATTCAAATGCCTAAAAACCTCTAAGGATATGAATCCCGAGGGAAAACAAGGGCATGTGAATTCGTTCAAGGATATTTGCTTCTCCTAAAGGGTTTGAGATTTGATGCTCATGTTAAATGTTTGTTATCCAATATTTTTGATTAAGAAATGTGTTTTGATTTCAAGAAAAAGCACAACCCTATGGATATTTGAGACAATATTTGTTGAGTCCCCACTTAGACAAGTCTAGATAAACTTACTTTTAGTAGATGATTAGATGCTTGACCCCACTGACTGCCCTCCATGACTCAACACTTCTTTCTGTGCAGCCAAGCATCAATACCCATGAATCTCCCATGGCATACCTTCCATCTCTACTAAAAGTCGTAAAAGTGTGGGGCGGCTTCAGAATGACCGTTCTTGCACCAAGAAATAGATAGCAATTTTGGCCTTTCTACACAAGGATTTTAATTCAAACTTTCCATTCGTGGAGATTGACCCATGTGGTAAGAGACCATTGCTTCCCTTCTCTTCGGGACCAACCATATGATAATAGCCTTTGTTCCAGTACCCACTTTTATATCCCAGCTGGAAATACATTTGGCTTTAGTGTGTTATCGGTTGGGTCGTTCCCTTGGGTGAGTACTTTTCCCATAAGGCAGTCCCTCTAAGATAAACAAAAGCAAGAAAACATATTCATAGTTTGATCAACCTTTATTTAGAAACAAACAGAGAACACACACAATATCTTCCACACACTCATAAAGATTTGTTCAATTTTAAACCCAAATTGAAAATGGGTGGGAAATTGCTTTTCCCAACATAAGATCACCAAAAGTCCTTTTTATTCTCAGGATTTGCATGAGGCACAAGAGAAGAACATACATCTTTTTGATGGTATTACAGGTATGTGTAGGATCATGATGGGCCAAAAAGTGGCAATATGATGGGTATGTGGCTGACGACTTTTTTTAACCCAAAATTGATGAAATGGAAAGGGTTTTTAAAGGATATTCTTAGTTTTCCCCCAATATAAATTATGCTTTACTTTGAATTTAATAAGTAATTATTAAATTCATTTTCTATTCAAATTATGACTAAAGTCCTGATTGATAGGCTAATTGAAAAAAATCTATAGCTTTCAAATGGTATCACATTTTTGAATCCAAAACATGTGTCACATTCTATGCTTCGCATAATACAAGATTAAAAAAGAAAAATTGAATTTCATGAAGTTTTGACCAAGCTAAGGTGGTCAGACATACAAGTTTTATATTTTTAAAAGTTGTAATAAAAATTCATAAATAATTATTTACTTGGAAAAAATTACAAAAATATGCATCACATCCGACATGATTCCTCTACTTATATCTAAAATATTATAAAAATCTATTATCATTTTATTGTGGTTAGCGTGGTGGACGGACACCTACTTATTCTTTTTCCCTAAAATTTAAGTACTTTGCATTGAAATTTCAAATTTTCACCCGAAATAGTTTTTTTTCTTTAAACAAACCTAGTTGTTTAGAAACTACATTCATTTTCTATAGATTCTATTCTTACTTATTTTGAAATAATATAGATAACTTATTCAAATTTTTACGTCAAGTTGCCTAATTCTATTTTTTGAGTGTTTTGCCACTTAAGGGCCTATTTTTTCCATGATGATCCTGCACATACCCTTACTTTGAGTAAGAAATTATCGGACAAAGAAGCACTTGTTCATTTTATGTCCACAAAGAAATAATGACTTCTTTTTAAAACACGAAAGGAAATGTGAAGATTTCCTTGTTTAATTGTTAACCCTCAAACCAAATCTAGTGAGCTTGTCCTAATGTTCTTTTTAAGACCCTTTGTAACAATAATTGAAATAATCTTTTTAGAGCCCAAAAGAAATTTAGTAGGTCCTAAGCATGAAAAAGAAAAAAAAATTCTTAATAGAAATGGTGAATTCTCTAAGAGTGTTAAACAAACACTAAAGTGTTTAAAAACACTTGGTATTATGAGAAAGTGATGTCATCATGCCTCTTTTCTCCTTTACCTTTGATGAAGCCAACCTATAGGAAAATTAGTTAGATTTGCAAAACAAAAGTCAGAAAAGCTAGTAATAACCTAAATGATCATAATTGAAAGAGGCACATGTCATAAAAAAATTAATTTCACTTTTTTACTTGCCTTCAGCAGTAGAGTCTACGTAGGAAATGCAGTTTTGAGCCCTCTAGCAGTGCTATATAGCGTTGCTTTCCATTCAGCATCGCTCTACAGTGGGGACAAAGACCATGATTGTGTCGCCCTTTCGATCAATAGTGGAGTTTGAAATTTGAAATTTCTAGCATGTGAGAATACACCCACTGGTGCAGTTTAGAATTTTGAATTCTAGGCGGCAATTCTTGAGCATCGCAGTTTGGAGTTTGAAGCGGTGCTATATGGTGATGCTAGAGTTTCAATGGCTCTGTATTGTGACGTTGGTCTGCTAGCGGTGGAGTTTCCCGTTGACACACAAAAAATTGAAAAAGCACAAAATTTTGATGAAAAAAATTGATTTAAACTTTTGGTCTGCCCTCCTTCTAGTGCCAAATGTGTGAACCAAGATCATAGTACCTACAATAGACAACAAACAAACACATTAGAGGATTCCAATGCAAGTTAAGACCAAAGTTCCCCATAAAATCCATTTAACATATGTTCAAAATAGGGATGAAAGCAAGAACACAATACAACAACCATGAAATAGATTAAATCCTATTGAGGATATGCAAACTCTTGATCTTATGGGGGAGTTGGTGCCAATTTGATGTGGAAATTGGCCCTTTCCAAACTCCTATGCAAACTTTGATGATTTGATGAAGATGTGATCCACTTGGTGATTGCTTCAAATGAGTTCCATGGAGAAAACCTACAATAACTTAGCTATGCTTTGATAAAATGGATGAAAATGCTAAAGATTGAGTATGGATTTGAGTATAATAACTTTGCTCAAATTGTGGATAATCAAATAAGGAAATAAGCCTCTTATTTATATAATGACAAGTTGGAGAAATTCCCAAAATGAAGCAATGTGGGACTAACTTTCAACCAATGGCAAGGTGCCACTTGCCAAGAGTTGGGTGGATGAAGGATGTGCACATTTTGATGAATGTGCCCATAAACGCATTTAGGTGGAATTTGAAAGTAATGAAATGTCATGTAAGAGTGAAAAAGGAATGTATTAAATGCCACTTGGCTCAATGCAAAGATAAAATAAATGTCTTGTTGGAAGGACAAAGTCCACTTGGAAAGATTTCAAATTTGAAGGAATATTCCTCTATTATTCCATGTTGAGAGAAAATAGGGATTTAATAAATGAATTAAATCTATTTTCATGTGCAAGTGGCAAAAGATAGAGGATGGGACATGAATTAGGATTAAATTAATCAAGGGTTAATTAATTTAATGAAGGATTAGATGATGTGATAGATTTGACTTAGATTTATGGATTGATTTAAATCAAATACGATAGGAATGTGATTTTAGAGATAGTTAAATAAATATTTGTTTTATTTAACTAAAGGGGATGATGGTTAGATTAAATCAAATAAAGGTTTAATTTATTTAATTTAATGAGATGATAGACTTTAGAGATTAATTAAATAAAAATTGATTTATTTAATTAAATAAAGGAGCTAAGGTTAATTAGATCAGATTGATAGATTTAATTAACAAGAGAGAATGACTTAATTAGATAAGTGACTTATTTAATTAAGAGAGGAAAATTTATGAATTTAATAAAATAAGGATATTTGATTAAATGGTTAGACTAAGGGATGATTAGGGATGAAACAGTGTTAGTAGTTAGGATCAAGCATGTAATACTAATAAGTACATTTTCCATGTCTACACATACAATGACAAGAACTAAAAGAAAGAAAAATGAGGTGGATCAAAGAGGCACTAACTATGGAGCCACATAACATTAGGTATTCTACCAGGTGAGTTGTTCCAAACAAGTGATTTAGTGAAAAAATCATGCCACTGTGTCGATTTCCCACTGTATAATTAGAAAGTCATGCTAGTGTATTGGCTTCCCATTATACTAACCATATCAAATTTATCCACTTGATTACTTTGATAAAGTACCACAATGCAAATTCTTTTTGTAAAATGTTTTTTAATATAATGTAAAAAGAAAATTGAAGGGGATTTTGATTTTTTCATGTAAGGTCTTCTTCTTAGGGAGCATTGTGCCTAATGTCTCCAAGAGAGGACAAGTCAAGGTGTCAGATCATTTCCCATGGCATGCCTCATTCGCATGATGCCATGCAAGTTTATTGTACACTCTTGGATGTCATCAAACCCAATGAAACCAGCAAGAAGTGGACACATCACAAGAAAAAGAAAAATCACTCCGTGAATTTTGTAAGAAGATGTCATCTATGTATGTGCCCACTTTAAAGCGGTTGCTACACCATCTCTGTAAACAATTCCTTTAAAATAGTTGATGATAAATGAAAGAAGATATAAAATACAACTTGGAAAACCCTATGCCAAGTCATATGTTTCAAAATTGAGCTACATCATGAATAAGTATGTCACACACAAGCCACCTAAAGACATGTGATCCACATTCCACACTTGCTCTTATATGTCCATGAAATGTTAACGACTAGTCAAAAGAGGCAACGACAGGTGACATATATGACTAAGGCTTCCTAACCTGTGGCCCACACTTAGTGTAGGATAAAGGTGAGCCTAGAATGGATGATGATATGACGCCTCTTGTGATGAATAGAAAACATGCAATAGTGAGTATGCTATGATCCTACAACTATTGCATGGAAAGGAGTAGCAACTAATGTTATTTATGTTGATAAGTAAACAAAGTTTCTTCTTGATACATATTTAATGAGATATCAATCAGTTTAGGATGTACCAAGGTTACAGTTGTCTTGGAAGAATCTGTGGCAATAGTATTGATGTTGAATGAAGGTTGGTTTGATGGTGTGATTTCTATGAAAGGAAAATCAACAAGACCATGATTTGGTTCTTGTGTTGTAAACTCTATAGGGGTATGGAGATCTTGTTCTATAGCATCACATCCTTTCTCAAGTTGCTTCATAAGTCTTTCAGGTTCGAGGTTGGCCTTGATTGTATACAATTTGTCAAATATGTGAGCAATGTCAGTGTAACTGGGTTGGTGCAAAACATTGTTCTTAGGTGAGTAAAGGATGAGTTCAGGTGTGTTGTGAGCTTTCTTCTTGTGTGATGGTGGGTAAAGAATTAGAGGATTCTTTGGTTGTCCCATGGGGTATGTATGAGGTTCATTGATCGAGGGGAATCTAATGGATACTTGCGCATTCATAACCTCTAAGGTTTTAGTTTGATGTATCCCTAAGGAAAACATATCATTTTGGGTATGTGCAGGATCATGATGGGTATGTGGTTGATGACTTTGAAAAGGGTTTCTAAAGGCAATTCTCAGCTTTCCACCAATATAAATTATGCTTTACTTTGAATTTAATAAATAATTATGGGTATGTGCAGGATCATGATGGGCTAAAAAGTGGTGATATGATGGGTATGTGTAAGGTATGTGGTTGATGACTTTTTTTACCCAAAATTGATGAAACAAAAAGGGTTTTAAAGGAGATTCCTAGCTTTCCACCAATATAAATTATGTTTTACTTTGAATTTAATAAATAATTATTATTCATTTTGTATTTGAATTATGGCTAAAGCCTTGATTGATAGGTTGATTGAAAAATATCTATAGCTTTCAAACGGTATCACATTTTTTTAATCCAAAATATGTTTCACATTCTATGCTTTGCATACTATAGCATTAAAAAAATAAAAAATAAATTTCATGAAGTTTTGACCAAGTTAAGGTGGTCAAACATACAAGTTTTTATATTTTTTAAAAGTTGTAATAAAAATTCATAATCAATTATTTACTTGGAAATAAATTACAAAAAAATATGTATCACATCGGGACATGAGTCCTCTACTTATATCTAAAATTTGATAAAAAAAATATTATCATTTTATTGTGGTTAGGGTCGTCAGACATACACCTACTTCTTAGTTTTTCCCTGAAATTTAAGTACTACTACATTGAAATGTCAAATTTTCAGCATTGGTTTTTTTTTTAAAAAAAACTAGTAGTTTAGAAACTATATTCAATTTTCTACATATTCTATTCTTACATATTTTTGAAATAATATAGATAAGCTTATTCAAATTTTTAACGTCAAGTTTCCTAACTTTTGATTTTTTGAATTTTTGCCACTTAAGGCCTATTTTTCCATGATGATCTTGCACATACCATCATTATTCATTTTCTATTTGAAATTACAACTAAAGTCCTAATTGATAGGTTGATTGAAAAACATCTATGGCTTTCAAAGGGTATCACATTTTTGAATCTAAACATGTGTAACATTCTATGCTTCCATAGTATAGGATTAAGAAAAAAATTGAATTTCATGAAGTTTTGACCAAAGTTAAGTTGGTCAAACATAAGTTTTTATATTTTTAAAATTTGTAATAAAAATTCATAATTAATTATTTACTTGGAAAAAAATTACAACAAAATATGCATCACATCAAGACATGAGTCCTCTACTTATATCTAAAATCTTATAAAAAAATATTATCATTTTATTATGGTTAGGGTGGTCAGACAGACACCTACTTATTTTATCCCTGAAATTTAAGTACTATTGCATTGATATTTCAAAATTTCACCAAATAGATTTTTTTTTAAAAAAACCTAGTAGTTTAGAAACTAGATTCAATTTTCTCCAGATTCTATTCTTACATTATTTTTAAATAATATAGATAACTTATTCAAATTTTTAAGTTGTCTAACTCTGATTTTTTTGAATTTTTTGCCACTTAAGGGCCTATTTTTTCCATGATGATCCTGCACATACCCTTTTCTTTCACCATAATAGTCTTCCTAGGAGGAGAATTTGTAAGAGAACGACAGTCCAAATGTTCTTGACTTTCAAGGATTGGTTCTTTGAAAATGACTTCATCACAATTAGGGGAGCAGGAAATGATTGAAGTGTCTTGTTCCATAGGATTCTCATGATTCTCATCAATTGGATCTTGTAACACCATAATATCATCTTCACTAATAGGAGAGATATTAGGAGAGGGGGAGATTTGATTTTTGTCCATAATCTCATTGTCTTGTGCAATAATATCCACCCTAGTAGGAGAGGTTTCAAGAGGTTCATCACATGTCATGGTTAGATGTAAAGAAGCATCATCACAAAGAGGGGAGACATCAGGGTGAGGACAACTAGTATTTTCATGTGTGCCCATGATTGGATCTTCTTGTTCAAATAGACCCTTCAAGCTATTAGGAACATTAGGAAGGAGATAAATAATGCTATAACTCTCAATCATTGGGTTTCTTGATACCATCATATCCTCCTCACAAATGTGTTTTTCATGATCATTTACGAAAGCATTGTCACAAGTAGGGGAGGTGTTGGGAGATGAATGGAGACTAGGTAAAGTGGTGGAAATGAGTTCATCTTTTATTATTATATTATCTTCCCAATGGGAATGAGGAGAAGAACAAACAAGACCTTCATGATGCTCAACGAGTGTACATTCTTTTGCCAAGATACCTTTGTCACTTAAAGGAGAGGTATCAAGAGAAGTACAATTATGATCATCATGGTTATCTATGTTTGTATTCCCTTCTAACACATCATCCTCACAAATAGGAGAGATAGGAGGGGGTGTAAGTTTAAGGCAAGCGTAAACATTTTCACTCTCTTGTGCTAAGATACTATCATAACTAGGGAATGCATTGAATGAATGAATAGAATGCTTGTTAACTAATTTTTTTGTTGCAAACTTGGAAATGATACATACTAACATTTTGAAATAACAATCTATGCAAACTGAAAATGCAATGTAAAAGGCTGAAATGAAATGCAATTTTTAGATGATAATTGATTGATATTATAAATGTTATGCAACAATCTGGGAATACAAATTTAAAATTAAGAAATGCATGAAATGAGAAAAATTAAGCTATATTTGATGAAATGAGTGTTACAAAAACTTAGTTAACTGATACAGATAGGTAGTGGCACCAAACAGAAGCTTAAAAACAAGATTTTCAGCTCTGTAAATGATAGTTTCAGGGTTGAAAAGGGACTAAGTTGCCCAAGGTGGTGAATTAGTCCCAATAGGGATTTTTTTGAGACCTTTCATAAAATATAAATGAAATTTTATGCTTTTCAGATGCATAGATGCAGCTGCAATATGTAAAATCAGAATTATGTTATTTTCCAATGAAATAAAATGCCAAAATGCAAGCTATATGAACTTTTCAGTAATGCAAATTTTTTAACCCTGGGATGCAAAATAGACAATGCAACACCTAATTCAATGTTGATGCAAGTTAAACCTAGGATGCAAATACACTTGAAATAAAAAAGGAAATTCTCAAAAGTAAGGTTCACCAAAATGTGGACAATGATTTTGGGTGCCCAAGATGTTGTTGCTCTTCTAGGTTTTTCACCTAGAAGGAGAAAAAATGGGCCCAAAATGCTAATGTGTACACTCAATATTAATATATGGATGGATGCAATATTCCTAAATATGATTTCTAAATACTATAAACTAAAAAATAAAGATGATTATAATGTTAAATCTACATAATGCAAGATGCTAGAAAACACATTGTGATATGCAAGAACACCTAGATATGAAGGTAAATTGTAATAGAAATTGATGAAAATGGAAGTGTACACCTGAAGGCTGAAAAAGGAGAGAATGAAGATTGTAGATGCCTCATAAACTTTTGAAAATTTTATTTTTGAGCCAACTGGAACACTTACACCAAGTTGGGCAACTTACTCCCAGATCTGGGAAACTACTCTGGAGCCCATTTCAACCAAATGGGTATCTAAATCTACAAAAAAAATTGAAGAAAAGGTACAGTGGGAGTAAGTCACCACTTTTGGTGACTTAGCCCACTTTTAATTTTTTGAAAAGTCAAAAGTGGAATCTGTAGCTCTCGGTCTGCTCTTTGTGTCCCTCCAAGTGTTTGGTTTTGAAACCTTGATTTTCGAGGTTGTAAGTGAATTTTAGTGGATATTTTGGCTTTGCAAAAAAAGAGATGTCTTCAATGATTCTTCAATGATTTCCAAGTCTTCAAGATACCTTTATCTTCAAACACACAATGAAAGAGAAAGAAATGTTGGATGTTAGGGCATGGGGGTTTGCCTTGGTCGAACCCTATTTAAGTAATTAAACCAAAATAATGAAATAAAGTAATGAAGCATGAAATATGAAATAATTCAATTAGAAACTCTCCATCATGATGGATCTTGAGTTGTTGCAACAATGGATGAAGAATATTGTCGTTGATTTCCTTAGAAAGCTCCCTTGATGACTTAGAATGCTAAAACCCTAGCTTGCTTGACTTGACAACATGGATGAATGATGAATGATAGATGAATGATGAATTAATTATGAATTAGGGTTTAAAGGTCTCCTTTTATAGAAGAGACTTAAGAATAAGGATCATGATCAAGGGCCAAGATTAAGTTAGAAAATAACTTAATCAAGGGTGGAGGTTAATTAAGAGAAGAAAGACATGGATAGATAAAGACCTGAGGTGGAAGATAAGATTGACACAGAAAAAAGGTGATAGTGAGAAATTAAATAATAAAAAATATTTAATTTAGGTGGCTAACATAGGAGAAATAAATAAAATATTAATTTTATTTATTTCAAAAGAAAGGTGAGAACAAAATATTAATTATTTAATTGGGGAAATAAAGAAAGGATAAATAATTAAATAAATATAACATTCATTTAATTATAGAGAGAAAAGGCTAATGAATAATGAAATAATTAAAATAATTATTTAAATATAGAAGAAGAGGGAAAAGCTAACTATTGAACTAAAATAATATTAGACTTAAATTCTTAATAAGAGTCTAGAAAAGTATGAAAGTGATTTACAACACTGTTACAAGACATAGTTTAATCCATTTGCAAGGGTCCAAGACTTAATGTGGATGTGTAAAACACCTCATAACACTAGACCGAGGCATCATTAAGTCCAATTTGTCATCAATTATTCCCATATCAAGCAAGGTATACACTTTTTGGTGACATAATTTATAATAACAATATTTAATTTTTTGGCTAATAATATTTTGTTTTTGATTTTTTGAATACTAGTATAATCAACATCAATATTAGATAACAATTATGAACTCTAAAACTCATAATTCCTCCTCAATGGCTATCTGCTCTTATTCAAATGGCTCTCCTACCTTTTTAAAATTTTCATCATCTTGCCTCTTTGGCTCCTGTGTTTTCCTATAGCTTGAGTCAATTTGTTTGCTTGATATGTATCCTGTGTGTGACCTGGTGGTGGACCTTTATGCAAATGGTGCTTTGTTGGGTGAAAATGTGCCTACTGAAGACATGCTTGCTACTATTGTTGGGGCTTTGAAGTGTGGCCCTCGTGTGGCCTCTAGTTATTCCAAAGCTATAGGTTCTTTTGTTGAGGCTATGTAGTCTAGATCTGGTGGTGAGAGGTGCCCTCTTTTGTGTTCATATGTTGCTCCAATCATCTTCTTTGGTTAAGAGGTATCAAATTACATAGAGTATTTCTCTAAGTTGGGTCTTATCTATATATTTTGTCAACTTTGGCCTTCTCTTTCTAATTTGCATCTTTGGATTTCAATGTAGTGGAAACCTTTGTTTGAGGGTAATATAACAATTTACCCTACTTCCAGAGGTTTCTTTATTGTATGTTTTAATTCTACTATGGATAGACAGACTATCTTGGATCATGGAGTGTGGGATTGGGACTCTCATCCCCTTTCCATAAGGCCTTGGATTTTTCCTTTCAACCCCTTGAAAGAACCCCTTAATGTTATGCCTATTTGGGTGAGATTGCTATATCTCCCCTTATATTTTTGGTTCCCATCTATTTTGAGGGCATTACTAATGCTCTAGGTCAGTTCTTGAAAGTACACATTGCTTCCAAGAACTTTACCCACACTTCTTTTGCTAGGATCTTGGTGGAGATTGATTTATCTCAAGCCTTACCTGGTGAAGTTGTGCTTGAATTTAATGGTTGGTCTTTTTCTTAGCTGGTGCGTTACGAAGGCATTCCCTTTCGCTACAATTTTTTTTTTATATATTGGTGACTTAGCTCAAGACTACCCTCATGGCTCACATCTTGTTTCTTCCTGAACTTGGTGGAATAATACCCTTTAGGAACATTTAACAGTGCACCTTGATGTTGATTCTTCTTTGGATTACGATGATTCTAGCTCCCTTCTCCTTCTATGCAGTGGAATAATCCTAGTGTTTATGGTGCAACTTCTCCTATAGCTTTTGATGTTGTGCTTCTGGACAAGTCTGCTCCTATTAAGTGTGCAAATTCATTTGAATCCATGTTGCCTCAGTTTTGGGTAAGGTTGTTTCATCTTCAAATCATGTTGCTTATGGCCTGGATTTGGCTTTTTCACATGAAGCTTCTATAGCTTCTCTTGATAAGACTACTCCACATGCTATGTGTACTACTTCCCCTATAACCTCTTTTTCCCCCTTGTTGAGAAAAGTTGGTTTAACTTCAAAACTTTTTGCTTCAAAATTGGTCTCAAACACTTCTCCTGAAGCCACTTTTTCTCCACTTTTTTGTTACATTGAAAGGGACTCTTCCCCTTTTGATTCAACTAATACTGTTTTAGATTTATCTTGGATTTTTTTGCAACAAAATAAGAAATTTAGGAAGGAAAAAATATTATGTAACAATCCCTTGGAGGCTTTGGTTCCTATCTCTAGGGATTGATCTATTTCTCCTTTTTTTTCTAGGATGTTTCCTTTTGATGTTCTAGCCCTATTCTTTCTGACAGGTGGTTGTGTTTTGTTGTTCTATTTTGTTGGGATGTTCAGCCTTCTTGTTTGATTTGTATGGGATTAGGTCCCTTCCTTGCTTATCTTATCAAAAACATCAATGATAATTAAATAAAGTCTTGTTAAGCCATTGGTTTAGAATAATAATAAATTTAATTCTTAAATATCATTCATTAGCAAAATAATATCTTCAGTTAATTGCAATAATATTATTAGGTCAATTTAAATATGTTCATACTTATATGATTAGATTGTTGTAAATCAAGCAAGGTGTACATGTCTATCAATGAACTTAATATAATATTTTGGTCAATGTCTAGTTAAATATTATTGAATAAGCTAAAAAATTATCATCCTTGAGCTCAAAAGTGCATGTACATTGAGTGATTAAATTTGAATAATTCATGTATAATCGTTAGAAAATTGTGCTATAGAAAAAAGAGACCTCTTGCTTGACTTGGGAATAATTCATGATAATTGGACTAATGAGGTCTTAATCTAGTGTTTTGAGATATTTTATGCATCCACACTAGGTATTGGATCCTTTCAAATGCATTTAACATCTTGTAAAGGTGTTGTAAAGTGTTGTAAGATACTTTCACACTTTTCTATAACTAATGAACATGTTTCTCTGCAATTCAACATTATAAAATGTATTTTAATGCATTATTACATCAATCTAGAATGTTTTTGAATTAAACTTAGTGTTAAACTAGTGTTGTAATGTATCCCACACATTCACATTGGTCCTTGTTCCTTTCTAAGTTGTGTGGACCTCACTTTAGTGTTGTAAAGTGTATTAAATAACACTTTCACATTGAATTTTGTGTCCCAAGCCCTAATTAAAATTTATATCATCAATAATATACCCCTATTAACCCATATTATGCATCCCAAGGAAATATTTAATAAGATACCTGACAAACTTGCAATTTAAACCTCATTTCCTTATCTCTTGGCATCTTAGTTGTCAAAAAGGCCCCTGTGGGACCCATTCACCATCCATATAAATAGAAGGTGAAATTACTATAAATATAAGTCTTTTAACCTTAATTCATATCTATTATTATTCCTTCATCCACCAATCTTCCATCTCACGTCAAGCAACTTAGGGTTTCTTCATTTCAAGTCTTCAAGATATTAATTTTTAGACATTAAAGGGTAGGTCCTTCATGTTTTGCTACAAAATTTCAAGATCAAACATCCTGGAATGGTAATCAACTCCATTATTACATTTTTATTCCATTCTTTCATCATTTTGGTTTAATTACCTAAAAGGGGCTTCACCAAGGCAAACCCCCATACCCTAACATTCAACATTTATCCTTCTTTCCTTGTGTGTTTATAGATTAATGTCTCTTGGAAGCTTGGAAATCATTGAATATCAAGTTGCAAGGTTGCTAAAGCCTTCTCTTCATTCAACAAGTCAAAATATAAACAAAAACTCATTTTTAGATTCAAAAATCAAAGTTTTCAAAGTGGACACTTGTAGGACATCAAAGTGCAGGTTGAGAGCCCAAGATTCCACCTTTGAATATTCAAAAATTCAAAATTGGACTCATTCACCATCAGTGGTGAATGGGTCCCACTTCTAGGTCAATTTTTAGTTTCAAGCATTTTTATATACCCTTTTGTCTAAAACAAATTCAAGAACAGTTTTACAGAACTGGGACTGATTTGCCAAAAATGGAAAATAATTCCCACCAGGCTTGAAAACCAACATCAACAGCATTTCAAATTTCATTTCCAACCTCCTTCAATATATCAAGTGCATCTCTTCAATTTATTTCAGTTCTGTTACAATTTACATTCATGTCTAGGTGTTTTTTCATTACACAATGTGTTTTCAAACATCACTTGTTTCTTAGGTTTTGAATTCATATTTGATCAATTTAATTGATTATTTTCACTTATATCATTCCATTTATTGTAAATAAAATCATACATTACATAATTTGATTGAACCTATCTAGACTTTTGATTGGGGTTTATCTCTCCTTTCTGGTGAAACACCTTAATAGTGCAAGAGTAGTCTATAAGCCCTACCCAAAAATCTATAGTTCATTTTGGTGAACCTTCTTTTAGAAAAATTTATTTTCTACTTTTGAGTCCATCATCATCCTAGCAATAGCTTTCATGCATTAGATTTTGCATTGTTTTGCATTTTAGGGTTTCAAAAACTTGCATTAGTTAAAAGGTCATTTAGTTTGCATTTTTGCATAAACTTTCCTTAAAAAATTCTGAAATTCTACATCTCCATCTTAGGTCTGCAGCTTACAACATCAAACATATCAGAAACAATTCAAAAAAATTGATTTTTTTTTCAAAAACCCAGTACTGGGACTCATTCGCCATGCTGGGCGAATTAGTCCCTTTCTAGATTTTTATCTATCTATTACTGCATCAAAAACCTCATTTATGTTCTTCCTAAGCCTCCTAGTATCATATAGTATAAGTCTGGATAGTTTTTGGAATAATTGTTTCATGCATATAGCTCATAAACGTCATTTTAGATTACCTCATTCTTCAAATCACTTCAATTGCACACATTCTTACATTTGAAAATGATTGCATTTATGCACATTTACATCACATTGATAAAAGTACTTTTCACTTTTTCATATATAATATTTCTATTCATAAAAATTTGCATAAGTTTGCTACAAGTGCTTTTCATTCTTGCATATGCATTGTTTACATTCTTAAGGTTTAGCATACATTGGATAAGTGTGTTTTTTTATCTTTGCATATACATTGTTCATATTGCTGAAACATTGCATGAAATGGTTACATGTTCTTTCCATTCTTATTCAAACAATCCTAGTACCTTATATATGCAAACATGTTAAGAAACATTTCCTATCCCTTCCCTATGAAAGAGTTTTTGTGAAAGAGACTACAAGCTTGGACATTCCTAACGATCATACTTGTTCTTCTCATAATATCTCTCCTCTTGGTAACAAAGATATTTTTGTAGAAGAAGCAATTCATGAGAGTTTTGAGAATCCTATTTGTTTCTCTCCTCTTACCTCTCTTAGTGGAAAAGACACTGATCAACAAGATAGTACAACCATAGGTACTCATGACAACAACATTTGTTCTTCTTCTAGTATCTCTTCTAGTTGTGAAGTAAATACTTTGATGTTAGACAACCCAATTGATGAAGGCCATCAATATATTAGTTGTCCCCCTTCACCTAGGGAAACCCCTCTTGAAAAACAATATTACACCATTGATCATTCCCCTACTTGCAATGATGTCCTTTTTGAAGAACCAACCTATGAATGTCAAAAACATTTGGCTTGTTTTTCTCCTAAAAACTCTCCTCCTAGGGAGAATCTCATGGTGCAAAAGCATATGAATATTGCCACATATCCTTCAAACATTAAACCTTTCCTAGGTGAAGATAATAAAGTGAGATTCAAATACCCTTCACCAACACATCATGCCAATAAAGACAAAATTCTTGATGTTATGACAATGCAAGTGGGATCTCCTTTAATTAGTGAGCTTCCTAAGTCACCTTCCATTAGTGAATCACACAAAAATTTCTTAGGTCTTGAAATCCATCATGTAATCTACTCATAACAATGTTTTGAAGCAGCTAAATTGTAACTTAGTGACTCAAACATACAGGGGACCATACAACACTCCTACATCATTACCTTTTCCTCACAAAGTTCCTATTGTTGAAGATCTTAAAAAGAATCCTGCTCACATATCTACATGGGAACTGATTCAACTCTCACTGATAGTGAAACATCTCTTTCATGAAATTTTGCAAATACATAAGGAAGAGATCCAATCTTACATAAAACCAAATCATGTAACATCCTCCTCTTGTCCCATGCAAGCGACCCAGTCTAAAATCATATTCCCTAAAAATGAATTACCCTCCTTTGAGATTCAAAATAAGAGTGATCCCTTAATGATAAAGGTGATCATTAATGAAACTTTAATTAGGAACACTCTTAACAATAATGGATAAAAATTTAATGTTTGTGGCATGGACCTCATACACAAACTTGGCATGGAAAAAAGGCTCATTCAACTTAACGATGTTCATATTCGTGGCTTTGAGAATGTTCATAGGCAACCACTTGGGATGATCACATTACCTATTGAGGTTGGACCTATAGTGTTGCCTACCTCTATTCATATCATGCAAGTACCCATTCCATACAATCTTCTCCTAGGGAGACCATGGATTCATACTATGAAAGGAGTCCCATCTACCCTTCACCATCTCATCAAGTTTGAATATACCAAAAAGATATACACAATTGATGTAGATGAGCAAAGCTATGCATCGACTAATCACAACATTCCCAATTCCCCTAATTCTTTCATTCCTAGTTCAAAACTTGAACCTATACAAGTTGATTCAAATTATTTACCTACAACAAAACCCTTTCATGATAATGGGGGGTCAATAGATTCCACACCTCCTTTCCATAAAATTTCCAAAATATCACCCTCATGGTCCAAAGAGTCATATACAAATGATTCATTTTTAGACACAAGTTCTAGTAG
>VDFB02373198.1:0-35519 GCA_007258455.2 Sequoia sempervirens | reverse complement strand
GTAGAGATATGTCCGTTTAGGATTAAATAATGCAAGTGCATTTTTTATTGCACTAAAAATGGTAAAAAATATAATATACCCGTGATGTCAGTCCACATTCTACATATTCTCCTAGTTTTGCATGCTCTAACAAAAAGTGGCTTTTTGATGATTGAGTGAAGTGTGCATGCATGATTTTGAGATTCCACCACCCTTTGAATGTTCTTTCCATCACCTTTGCATGAGATAGTAGAGTTTTCACGTTGAGAGGCATATAATATAAATTCAAGTTTGAATTACAATGATAATTGATATACAATTGAAATCTGGAGGGGAACAAGCTTTTGAAGAAGTCAAATTTTTAAGGATTTTGAGGAAGGAAGAAGCAAAGGCTATATAATTGGGTAGAACTCGTCCATTTGAAACTTTTCTTTTTTAGGTATGTGAAATCTTTGTATATTTTATTTCATAGAACTATTATGGCTTGCTTTCATTTTTTTTGTTTTTCTTATTCCATGTTGATCAAATTGTTTGTTTGTGATGCAATATAAGATTGCCAAGCCACTCAACAACAACATTTCTTTAGGGAACTTCCTTCCCAAATCAAATTAGGAGAAGATCAATTTATACAAACTTTGTCAAATTTATCCAAAACTACTTTTCATTCAACCAAAATTCATTTATTTCATTTCAAGTTATAAGGCTATCAATAGCCAATTCACCATCTCCATATAGCAAACCATTTTTAGAATCAACTTTCAACTTTTTTCTTGTCATAAACAATACAAAAATCACTCATCAACTCAACTTACCCTTTCAAGGCAGAAACAATCAAACACCTATGTTCCTTAGAGTTGCAATCAAACATCATCCCAACCATTTAAGATATCTTTGCTCAAATCAACACATCCATCATCCTATCTTCACTTAAACACCATTGTAACAACAACAAGCAACATTAGTTTAACACTGTCACTAGACCTTTAAGATTCCAATTTCATCATGTTTTGATTGTAATATTCAAATATATTAGTATAGAAACACTCTGACTACTTTGTATTGAGGACAACATTGCCATATATTGGAAACATATGCCCAAATCATCAAATCTTTCACAATCTACCTTCAAAAAATTACCAAGCATAGACACAATTGTGGCATCACAAATGAGACTTCTCCCAAGCACTTAACAACATTCCTTTCGC
The DNA here is from genome assembly GCA_007258455.2 of Sequoia sempervirens. Classification (NCBI taxonomy): domain Eukaryota; kingdom Viridiplantae; phylum Streptophyta; class Pinopsida; order Cupressales; family Cupressaceae; genus Sequoia; species Sequoia sempervirens. Next base: position 34,335 of record VDFB02373198.1, on the reverse strand, counting down.
TGTTTATACATATTCTCTATTTTTAGCAAACAATGCCAAATATCTCTAGTAGGCCAACATTCCATCTAATCCAATGATTCCTTTTCTATCATAAAGCATTTACACAATCCCAATACAAATTCTCAGGCCTATTTTGATCCTTTTCAACATACTATAAAATTTTATACTCTTACTTCACAAAAAAGAGTAGAACCACCATGCTGTCTACTGGTAAAAGCCCTTAAATAGGTCAATTTATGAAAGCAAGTCATCATAGAACTACTCACTAATCCACTGAACTTGCAACCAGGTGCTATCATAATAGTGGTTTACAATTTCTGAGAGGAACGAATTTTAGCTGAAATCACATATTTTCAAAAAATATAATGATTTAAGCCTTAAAAATTTCCATTTTAAGGATTCCAATTGAAGAGGGTTTTATCAAATCACCTTAGATCAAACCCCCTTGGATAGAACCTCATTAGTTTTAAACCATACCTATAAATGCGTCTCCTTTACACCTATCAAAATGCTGATAAAAAATCACATTTGATTTAGATTTTGGGGGATCAAATGAATTCATTTAAAATTTATTTCAAATGATTATGGTATTCCTTAGAACAAGCTATCCAATGAATATAATTTTAATATGTTTTGGTTTTGTTATGTATTTGTTTTTAAGTTTTATTAAACATAGGTTTTTCATTGAAAATGAATTTCTTTTGTTCTTCACATGTGGAAAAATAGAAGATTATCAAAAAATTGAAAATATGAGTGCAGATATGGAAGTCCTTGATCCAACAAAAAAATTAAATTAAATTTTTGATATACAAAAAAGGACCAGCGTTATATAGTAGGGTTGTGTCTCAATTGTAATTTGTTTGACTTTGAAACTTGATTAAGGAAAAATATTAATAAAAAATATCTAACTAAGTGGAAGCACTAGATATCAGAGTTACAAATCTAAATTTGAAAGAATTTGAATTTTATCCTTCATGGAAAAAAAGTTATGTGTTATACGGCGTGCATCACTTTTTTAAAATGTTGTTTTCTGAAAAAAAATTATTTTTGTGGGAGATGGAAAAAGAAGTGCAATTTGATTCCAAAAATTTTGAAAAAAATATTTTTAAAATCTACAGAGAAAATTTGATAAGACTCTAGTTTGCACCATCTTCAAATTCCTCACAGTTTAGCCGCTATAGGTGCCTGAATGTGAAGATTTAGTTGAAAATAATAATTTTAGTGTCTAGTTTGGCCAAAAATTGTAAACCACTATTGTGGGATCACCCAACCAGTCTTAGGCCATGTGTAGAAACTCACAAATAAACAAGTTTCAAGATGGGAAATTCCCATCAATACACAAAATCAGTAAACACTTGATTATAGGGTGAAAACACACCAACCATGAGGGTTTCTTTAATGAAAGATTTTCAAAACCTCTACTACTACACCCAACAATTGAAACATGCTTCATTATGTCTATAAATTATTTTGAAATCATTTCTAAGCTCCTCTACATGTTGTTTCCTCAAACCCTACTTGAAAACACCATTTTTTTTAATGAGAAAATTCAGAATTTTGTTCATGCAACAGTATCCCAACTTCTTATTTCTATTTTCCCCTACCACACACATATTCACATTGAAAAGACACTAAATATGATCCATTCCACTAACCTACTAGCCCTACATTGGTGGAATGGCTTGAATCACTTTTTAGACTCTCAAAACAATTCTAAGGAAACCACAGACCAAGACTTAGGAAACTAAGTTCAAATTGTTGATTATTTGAATTACAATTCCTACAAATTTCAAGAATGAAAGAAGTCTCTTTCCCCAAACAAGAATCAAATCTTAGAATGCTTGAATAACTATGCAACCTGGAAGCAAGAATAGAAAAGCTTTCCGAAATAACTGACCAGAGGCTTTTTTTATTGATTTTTATGGATTTTTGGGATACAAGATCTGGCTTTCTCAAGCTTAAAATGCTTTTTAAAGGTGTCTAAATCAGTTGAAATAATTGACTCTTCATCTTCATCAACCCATCCTTGCCCTTCCACAAAAAAGACTCTTCACCTTCCTGCTTTTGTGCAATTTTTACATTTTTACAATAATTGATAGCTTTTGTTATAAAAAGCAAATTTTCAATAATATCACCTAGTGACCTATTTCATGGTGCAAATACATTGAAATTCATCATTTGATGACCTTCACTCATCATATTTACTTGAACATTACAAATTGAAAAAATTATCCTTTTGAAGTAATTTCATGACCTAGGTGATCCTACACTAGTTTGTCATGTTACAACCTTACGTTGTCAATGGATTTTATTTGTGTATGCTTCCAAAGCTTTCATTGAGTTAAGCTTCCAAAGCTTTCAATTAGTTAATTTGACAACTTAGCACTCTTTGTACAGGTAAAATTATTCGTCATGTCGAAGAAACGAACTATTAAAAGGAAAAAACTAGCAGATGATCAGCTCCAAGCCTTGAGAGATAAAGAGAAAAAATGGATGAGGGAATATCGTGAAAAGCAAAAATTGGGAACGATTGATGAAAACAATCCAGTTGTAGAGGAAACTCAACCATCAAAAAGAGAAAAGAAATTGGCAGCACAAAGGGCACAGATGTGAAAGAGTTGTGCTAGGGGAGATGCAGATACCGTAGTTGGAGACACACCCTCTACCGCAAGTGAATATGAAGGGACACCATTAAGCACAAGTGAATATGGAGGGACACCATCTACCACAAGTGAGTATGGTTGGACACCATCCACCACATTTGAAGTTGAGAGTACATCATCACTCAGAGTTGACAGACAGGGTATGCCATCATCCCCATGTGAACCTCAAGGTATGTCTTCTATTCCACCCTAGATCGAAGGTATGCAATCTAGCCCACCTCAATTCAATATTGATGAAATTGCTAATGTTGAGATTATGTACCTAAGAGAATACCACCTAGAATTTTGCGTAGAAAGCCAAAGTTTATGGTTAATATTGATGAGGATATTTTGCAGCACATAGAAGGTAAGATTCCAACACGCACTTGTAGAAGATATGCTGATAAGATTTAGCAAATGTTCTTTGAAAGGATAAATGAGTACGCAAGATGTCAACTATTTGTTCAAATGATGTGGGGTTTAAAGTATAGAAACATCATGAAGACTTTTGGGTTGAGAACATTGAATGCATCAAGTGAAAACACTATTGTGAAGAATCTAATTGATGCTTATGACAATGTGGGTAAGACCTCACACTCAAAGGATAGTAATGTCACCCAACATGTCATTACATCAACTTTGGTAAGCTATAAAAAAAAAAGATCTCGCCTCATTAAAAAGGCAAGTGAACAAATGGGAATTAGTAGAAAAACTTTATCAAAATCCATTCAAAAGTGGAAAAGAATTGAGGGCACCGATTCAAATGAATTATGGGAATTCTCGGGGAGACTGCCACACAAAGATAAAAATGTTGTTGAAGCATTGAGAACACTAATTGAAGATTATCTGAAGAATAATACAAGGCCATCTCTAAATCAAAGGGATGTCATAAGAAGGAGAATTGGTAGTCGAAACCATGAGCCACACCCAAAGCATTTTTTGGATACGACTGAAACCCAATTTTTTCATAAATTTCAAAATGTTTATCCTCAAATTAGTATTTCTCAAAGATTCTAAATGAAATGCTTAAACCTTTTTATGTCAAGATAAATCACACACGCACTACTTGTTGATGTAGACTACATATTGAATTCGATAACCATTATGATGTTTATCATTCTATATTTTTATATTTTCATACTAATGATGTTTTGCAGGATTGTGGCATAGAAGCTCCACCAAAACCTTCAAGAGAGTTATTATCAAAATATTTATGTCAAATAGAGGATGGCAAAATATTCTATAGGAGAACATGCTTGGATGGTTCATGTGAGTGTTGTGGTGGCTTGCAACGAATGTGAGTATGTCAACATATGGAAAGCACAAATGAGGTGGGGCATAAACTAGTAGATTTTGGGAAGTATAAAATAGTGGCATACGCTACAAAAGATGGGTCTCAAGCAAAAAGGTGTGATTTGGTTTTTGAGAAGATTCAACTGTATCATTTTATGTCCATGTTTTGTGACAATCTAGTGTATGACTATGCAAGGCATGCCCATAGAGCCCGATGGCTGGACATGCAATTCAAGCTATGCAAGGACACCTTTCCACTTGGTAGCATAGTATCATTGGTTGACTTTCTAGAGAACTATACTCTACAGCCACGACATGAGGTGCAGTCATAGTATTACAACTTCACACAGGTTTCGATATTTGTGCACATAGCATTCATTCATGCAGCTGATAGTACATAGGACCAAAGGAAGGTATTGAGGGAGTATCACTTTTATATTAATGATGATCGCATGCATTCTCCATATTTCATGCAAGGTTACTTCCAAATGTTCTACATTCATTTGGATCAAAGGGGCATATCATACGGTCAACATATAATATGGTCAGATAACTGTGTAGCACAATTCAAGAATGTGTGCATGTTCTACTGGATGTGCAAGATGCATCTCACTACACGTGTTCAACATATGTGGAACTTTTGTGAGGCTGAACATGGAAAGGGGGAGCATGACGATGCAGAAGCATGTGTGAAAAGAGCATTAGCACGAGAAGAGTTAAAGTATAAAGATAGTGCACAGTTGACAGATGCAAGATCAATCATTGAGTGGTGTAATGCTTCTATGGGTCTAGGTAATGAAGGTAAATCTTCAGTTCATAGATTTTTTTGGTTGATGGATGATACTAACTTTGTACCATATGAGGATTGTTGTACACTAACAGGATCGATTGAGTTGCACTCTTTCTTTAACTCAAATGCAGGTTCATGGAGTATCAATACAGGTAAGATGGCATGCTTTTTTTCTTCATGTACAATGAAAGCCTAGAATGATTGTGAGTCAAGGGAGTGGGTTGACAAATGGTTGACAAATTATCTTAGCCCACTTCACACATCACCCTCCAATGGCATTGGAACTAACACATATGGAATCATTGATCGACTTTGACCATGTATCAGATCTAGTTCAACCAGGTAATATATCTACTTGCTTAGTATTTGAAATTCCATATTGTTATCTTACTTTGTATTGTATTCATAATGTTGACTAATGTCAAGAGATATGTCGCACATATAAATGCAGGGCATGTTTATGCAGTTAATGCAGATGAAGACAACAAAGAGGGTACAAACTATTACTTGTGTCATTGTGTTGAGGAAAAAAAAGAAATTGGAAGCCCCAATTATAGATGGAGAAAATATTGAATACCCTACACGCTCAATTGTTGTTACTGAAACGTGGCTGAGAAGGTTCCCACATAAGAGTGTTAAACATTGGTTGTTTGAGGAATTTGACACGCATCGTAAGATTCTTCATTACTCAAACCTTGTCATGGCATCTAATGTTCGTTTGACCAAATATGGGGGTATACCTTTGAACAAGACCTTGTGGAAGTTCTGTGAGTCTAACCATGAGGCAATACTTGACGCAATGAAGAGTAGAGCAGACCTAGATGGTTCATTGGATTAATTTGTAAGTATATACACAACGGTTATTATTAATTTATACTTGTATCCACGTGAATTTGGTTGATGCCAATGCTATCGTCTTATTTTACTTTGTGTATTTGTATGTAACCAGGTAAACATTGATTGGTTTCCCCTTGCATAAAATGCAGATTTATGAGCCATCCAAGAGAATCTCAAGTAGAAAAGCAATGCAACATCCTTATTTTGATGATCTTGACAAATTGCAATTATGATTTTAAGCCATTACAAAAGTGCGCGTGCGAAGCTTGGTGAGGCAATTTCAAGTTATTCATTTGAATTTAACTTTATCATGACCACCTATGACATATACATTATAAGAGCATCTCAAATTTTAAGAAATTCTATTCATGAGAGGTGTTGTGTGCAATAGGTATCTTGGAACTCTTAGTGAAGATGTATGACCAAGACTGACTAAGTTGAGAGACTTCCATGCCTATCTGTAAGTGCCTTCCATCTATTTTGGATGAGCTATTTCTTTTTATTCTTTACCTTTGAATATCTATAGCTAAACTAGTAAAAATTGATTGGTCCCTCCATGCAGAAAATGCAGATTTATGAGCCATCCAAGAGAATCTCAAGCAGAAAAGCAATGCAACATCCTTATTTTGATGATCTTGACAAATCTCAATTGCAATGTCATGTTAGCATGTTGTCAATTTGGTGTAATGAAGCTTTGAATGGCTTAAATGTGAAAATGTATGTAAATTCGTAATGTAAGGGTCAAGATGATGTAATGAGGCCATCATAAGGTCACTAGTTTAGGTATGGAGTCATTTACATCAATATGTCAAAAGTTGCACATAACAATGTAATGTTGTCAAACCAAAAGTTGTCATTTTGCAAATACTTAGAAGTTGAAGGGTCACACTTGTAAAAGAAGTTGAAAAGTGGTTGTAGTCAGTTGAGGAGGTTGATATGCCTTCAAAAAGGCCTTGTGAACGTTGTATGTTGTTGGAAATCATACTTTTGAAAGCAGGAGCACCAACTCCATCTTTTCAACACTTGAACCCTTGTGGTTTCTATTATTTGGTCATTTGATCATTTAGGGTGTTCTTAGATGGTTTGAGGTCATTCTATTTCATTTAATAAGGATTCAATACCATTTTTGTATGTATTAGGTCAATTGAGTCATGATGTAAAGAAGTTGATCAATAAGGGGATTCATGTGGTGAACCTTGTAATTTAAGTGTTTTAGGGTTATTTCTATTAAATAAGGCTTTACAAACCATTTATCATGTAATGTGAGTCTTACAAAAAGACAAAAAGTTCAAAAGGTGAACCTTATAATGCAATTTTAGTGGAAGAAAGAAAGACATAAGTTCAAAAGGAAAGTATATGTGTTGGCGACGATCAAGAGACATTGTAATTTCTATTTTAAGTCCATTCAAGGATAATTATTCAATATAAAATTTTTGGTTAATGTTTGATTCAGAGTTTTCGATGCTTTATTTCTTATTTTTCATTGTATTTCCTGATTTTACTGAATTTTCAAAGTTTCCTTCACTTGTACAGACCTGTACATTCTTAGAAGGATTTATCATTCATGTTTTCATGTAGTATTGTGAATTAGGTTCCATTTTCTTCCATTTAGGGCTTCCAATATTCATTTTGGAGGGAGAAATACTAATTTTTCTGTAGCAGCCCATGTAACAGATTTATCACTGTTTTGTGATTAAAAAAATGTAATTTTTGTCTTCCCACCTACTGTAAAGCCATGTGACTACGTGGGAAGACTTGCATGCATGTATATTAGGTGTGGAATGAAGTTTCTTGGTGAGGGGGAGTCTTTAAGTCTGAATTCCTATGATGCCTAGGCAGAAAATGTTAAGTTTCTATGTGAAAATGCTGGTTTCAAGTTGTCTTTTCATGGATTTGTGTTGGGATTGAGTTTAGGAAGGGTTGGAAGGTCTGAGTGGACCTAGGGAAACATGTTTTATGTTTTAATTTTGTGTATTGTAGCTGTTTGAGTGAAGATATTGAGGACCCTAGATTTTAGGAGAGAAAATGAGGGTTTGTTGGAGCAGCAAGTTAGCAGACATGTATGGAGTATTTGACCAAAAAATTTGTGGTTTTGAAGCACAATTTGTGACTGTCTAGGAGATCTTGTTATGACAAGAAGTTTAAAGGTGGGTTTGTTTGTAAAGTTGGGCTAGTTCTTGTAGCCCTTGAGCATGATACCTTGATGTTTCTTTAAGCTTTGTCAAATGAATCTTAGGCGGAAGCTTGGATCTATCTTCTTGATGAAGTATGAATATTATTTGGATGATCAATGGATTTTTTAACATTTCTCTTTAAGGAATTGGTCTTTTAGTTATTTAGTGGTGAATTGGAAGACTATAATGTTGACTTTATGGAAGCTGGATTAGATATATGAACCTGAGTTGGTTTCTTGGTTCTTAAGTTTGAATTTGTATTCCTCCACCCCACTCTACATCAGTTGATATGCCTTCAAAAACATTCATTTATTTTAGAATTCATTTGGGAAGCTAAAGTGATAAAGCCCAAAAAAATGGTTTGTATGGCTACTAGAGTAGACCTAGTTAAAAGGAGATAATTGTCAAGATAGATAGTTGGGGTTTTGAAAATTACTTGAGACTAATCTAAATGTGTTTTTTGAAAGATTCCAATCCCTTTCTACATCAGTTTATTGTTTTGGTTGAGTCATTTTGTGCAGGAAAGTCAAGAATGCAAAGGTGGAGTTGCTGCTACAGAGCCAAAATCTAAGTTTTTAATCCAAAAATGGAGGTTTTATGCAGAGTATGGAAGAAATAATGAATGCAAGTCTAGGGAAATGATTCTAAAATAATTTTTAGACATAATAAGGCATGATCCAAGTGTTTTCTGGAGTGTTTCAGGTTTCTTAAAGTGAAATACTTGAAACCCTCACCGATTTTTGTGATTTTCACCCTATAATCAAGGGTTTACATATTTTGTGTAATGATGGGCCTTTTCCATCTTGAAACCTATTTATTTGAGAGTTTTTACACATGGAAAAAAATTGTTTGAGTTTTTTTGGTATTTTGGTAATGATTAAATACTACTTTCTTTGTTAAAATGGATTATTTGGGGTTCTTTAGAAGCAAAGAAGTTGGGACAGCAGGCATGTGTTCCAAAATAAGTGTATCTAAAAATGATATATGTTTTTAATGGCCAAAATGGGTACCCTAAAATTTATTTATCCTATAAAAATTTATTCTGATTTGCATGTTACACCCGATTTATTGTTTTAGCACTTACAAGCAAATTTGGTCTTCTAGTGCAAGCAATTGTGAAATCTGATTAAACATTGTTGTAAGAAGGTGTTTTAGCTTTTTTCATGTTAAAATAAAGATGAATAAAATGTACCAAGGTTTGGTAAAAGTTTGGAAGCAAGATTTGAAGGTTAGGTGTCTTTTTGCCTTGTGAAAAGTTACAAAGTCATGCAACTTTCATTCTCCAACTCATCTGACCAAACAAACTATTCAAACACATCTGAATAGGAATGTTTACACTAGGAATGGTACTCTTTCACATTCAAACATGCGGAATCACTCTGAGCTATGTTCAACCAAATTGATCCCTTAAGGGGCCAAAGGGCAAAATGGCTGCAAACTTTAGCATGAGGTTACCTAGACACCGTGATGTTTATAAACTTCTCGTGTAATCCTATGAGATTATGTTGGCCCCCTCTAAAATAACCTCTCTCGGTTTTTGTTATCTCAGAGTGGTTTTCCCATAGTGTCCAGTTTTCAGTTGATAGAAAAAGTGTCAAATGGAAACAATGGAAAGTTGCAAAGTGGTGCAATTTTTGTTTTGCAACTCGTGTTACCAAACTGACTATTCCAACGCATTTGAATAGGCATTTTTACACTAGAAATGGTCCTCTTTCACACCCAAACACGCAGAATCACTCCGAGCTATGTTCAACTAGATCGATCCCTAAGGGTCTAAAGGGAAAAATGGCTGCAAACTTCAACATGAAGTTACTCAAACACCGCAATTCTTATAAACTTCTCATCTAATCCTATAAGATCATGTTGGCCCCCTATACAATAACCTCTCTCATTTTTCGTTATGTCAGAGTGGTTTTCCCGTACTGTCCAATTTTTAGTTGATGGAAAAAGTGTCAAATGGAAGCAATGGAAAGTTACAAAGTGGTGCAATTTTTATTCTGCAACTCGTGTGACCAAATGAACTATTCCAACGTGTCTGAACATGCATGTGTTATGCTAGGCATGGTCCTCTTTCACACTCAAATAGGTGGAATCACTCTGAGCTACGTTCAGCTAGATCGATCCCTTAAGGGTCCAAAGGGCAAAATGGCTGCAAACTTCAACATGAGGTTACTCAGACACTCTGATGCTTATAAACTTCTTGTCTGATCCTATGAGATCGTGTTGGTACCCTCTACAATAAACTCTCTCATTTTTCGTTATCTTAGAGTGGTTTTCCCATAGTGTCTAGTTTTTTGTTGATGGAAAAAGTGTCAAATGGAAGCAGTGGAAAGTTGCAAAGTGGTGCAATTTTCATTTTACAACTCGTGTGACCAAACGGATTGTTCCAACACATTTGAATAGGCATGTTTACACTAGGAATGGTCCTCTTTCACACCCAAACACATGGAATCACTCTGAGTTGCGTTCAACCAGATCGATCCCTTAAGGGTCCAAACGAAAAAATGGCTAAAAACTTCAGCATGAGGTTACTCAGAAACCGTGATGCATATAAACTTCTCATATAATCCTATGAGATTGTGTTGGGCCCCTCTATAATAACCTCTCTCAATTTTAATTATCTCAAATTGGTTTTTCCATGGTGTCTAGTTTTCAGTTGATGGAAAAAGTGTCAAATGCAAGTAGTGGAAAGTTGCAAGGTGGTGCAATTTTTGTTCTGCAACTTGTGTGACCAAATGGACTGTTCCAACGAGTTCAAATAAGCATGTTTACACTAGAAATGGTTCTCTTTCGCATCCAAACATGCATAATCACTTCGAGCTACGTTCAACTGAATCCATCCCTTAAGGGTCCAAAGGGCAAAATGGCTACAAACATCAACATGAGGTTACTCAGACATCGTGATGCTTAGAAAATTCTCATATTATCCTATGGGATCGCATTGGGCCCCTCTACAATAACCTCTCTTGATTTTCATTATCTTGGATTGGTTTTCCCGTGGTGTTCAGTTTTTACTTGATGAAAAAAGTGTCAAATGCAAGCAGTGGAAAGTTGCAAGGTGGTGCAATTTTCTTTCTGCAACTCGTGTGACCAAACGGACTGTTCCAACGCATCTGAGTATGCATTTTTACGCTAAGCATGGTCCTCTTTCACACCCAAACATGCAGAACCGCTCTGATCTACGTTCAACCTGATCAATCCCTTAAGGGTTTGAGTGTAGTATGTTGAAATAGGCCATTCCTCCTAATGTTCAGGCTGTGTCTCAGTGATATGGGCCTGATGTAACTTGAATTGTGGTAGCTTGATATATAGAGTCTATTGATGGTAGGGTTCAATTTGTATGGTTTTGAAAAAAGAAGCCAATTGAGTAGAGTTATCAACATTATTCGTAAATCATAAGAATTTGTTTAGTACACTAGCCATTTTGATGCCTTTTTGTAGTCTCAAACATTATTTTGTATCATTGTTACATTGGTTTTCGAAGTGGAAGCTTAATATAGCTCCATAATACAAAATTTGGTTCATGTTGATTTTCATGTGAAAAAAATGTGAATCAAATCACATTGATGTGAAAAAAAACCATGAGACCATAGCTTGTGGTGCATGAGCACCTAGGTCATGTAATGCCTTCGAAAGGCTAAGTTGTCAAAAATGTATTTAATTCCATGTAATGCCAAAATTAAATGTAATAAAGGCATGAAAAAGCACAAAGTGTAATATTGTCAAAATGCTAAATATGTAAAAGAGAAAAAGAAGGAATGTGAAGAGACAAAACAAGAAAATCAAGAAAATTAAGGAAGATGAAGAGGTAGTTGATGGTTGGAAACTTCTTTAAAATAATTGTAAAGGCTGAGCAAAGAGATCATTATATTCTGGAGGAATTAAATTAACAAAGAGTTCCCTATTTTAGCTTATTTTCTGTGTTTTTCAATTGTCTCTTAACTTGTACGGACTGTGCAAGAGTTTAGGGTTCAAATTTAGATTGTTTCTAGTAAGTTGGGGAATCACCATTTTTTGCATCCATTTGGGAAGGAATCCAATAAATTTAATGTTTGTTTGAGCATTCTTCCTATGGCTTGGTCTAAAATCCTGTGCATTGAGTTTTGAGAGTCTTATAAGGCATTTCCACACTACTCCACCAATGTAGGTCAGGTATATTGGTGGAGTAGGTTAGGGATAGGTTATTTGTTATGTTTTGATGTTTGTGAGTGGAAGAAAAAGCAAGAATACCCTAAAGGAGCTACTGCTACATAGGAAATTCTGAATTTTCCAGTCAAAATGAACAGTTTCCAGGATGACAGTGGTGAAAGAACAAGTGCATGGGTTAGAAGATGCTTCTAAATTCCTTTTCAAATATTTTTTTACATGTTCCAATGGTTGGCTAGAGGTTTTGAGGTTTTCATGTAGCCTATATAGGAAACCCTCATTGATTTTTGAGTTTTTCACCCTATAAACAAGGGTTTGTCAATATACTATCAAAAGGAGTCTTTTAATCCCTAAAAAATGGATAAAATGGGATTTTTGTATTATGTCTAATGACTATTTTGAGGTTTTAAGTGTTTTGGAAATGTTTAAAGGGGGTCTTCTTTGAAAATCATGCCTATTTTAGTAGCCTTTTTTACAGTGTTTAGACTAAAAACTACTTATTTCTTCAATATAAGTTATTTTGAGTTTTTGATATGAGGTCATGGGCATTAAGAGGTCTCTAAAAGTGTTTTGGATCTTTGGTTTTGAAACTAGTGTGTTTGGTTTACCTGATTTAGGGTATGAATGTCTCATTGAGAAGTAGTGCCTTAACTACTTAGAGAATAGAAGTTTGACCTAATAGTGATTGGTGATTTGGTTTTGGGATAATGTTGTCTAAGTGATGGTTTCAGGGACATATGGAGTCTTGGACAGGGTTTAGAAGTGAGATATGTTGTTTTGATAGTTGGACAGTGAGGAGACTTGGTGTAAAATAATACATGAAATTGTAAGTTCAGTCAGAACAAAGTTAAGAGAGCAAGTTCCTAATTTGTATCAATTGTAATATAATGATGTTCATAGTGCTTGATGGTCTAGTAAAATTCTAAAAGCCAATTGTAATGATGGATTGACTATTTGGGACAAGTTGAATGAATTGATTGAATGGAAGAGTGCCTTGTTGAAAATGGTGTTTTTGAAATGCATGTTGATCTAATTGATTGAATGGAAGAGTGCCTTGTTGAAAATGGTGTTTTTTGAAATGCATGTTGATCTAATTGATTGAATCAAAGTTTTCTAAAATGTTTTTTTGCTTTGAATGAATCAATTGGAATACAAATTTGTGGAAGGATGAATAATGAATGATAAGAGAATTTGAGTGGATGAAAAGTATATTTCTAATGAAATGTTGAAATTTTGTTTGATCTTTTCCAAGATGAGTTTGGGACAAGAGTCCCTTGAGTTTTTGAGTGGTTTGGCAATCTTTGTATTGCATCATCTTGTTGCTTACTATTATGCTTTGATAGATTTTTTCCAAGCATCTATAGCTTGTTTGAAAGCACATGTTTTAGGCTTTTAGCCATAGTAGCAAGGCAATGAATTATTTGATAATTTAATGCTTTGATAAACATGTATGAAAAATGTGTTAGCATAGACAAGGCAATGAACTCTTTGAAAAAATGCCTCAAAGAAATGTGGTTTCATGGTGATGGAATGGCATGATGAATGCCATGACAAGAAAATTGCTATGGATTGTCATGGCATTCCATCACCATTGAGACCACATTTCTTTGAGGCTTTTTTTCAAATAGTTTACCTTTTCTATGCTATTGATTATTAGTATGCTTTGATAGATTTTTTCCAAGCATCCATAGCTTTTTGGAAGCACCTATTTTATGCTTTTAGCCATAGAAACAAGGAAGCAACTGTTTGATAAAATGCTTTGGTAAACATGTATGATAAATGTAGTAGCATAGACAAGGCGTTGAACTCTTTTGAAAAAAATGCCCCAAAGAAATGTGGTTTCATGGTGATGGAATGGCATGATGAATTCCATGACAAAATTGTTATGGATTGTCATGGCATTCCTATCACCATTGAGACCACATTTCTTTGAGGCTTTTTAAACAGCTTTGCTGCCTTTTCTATGCTATTGATTATTAACGATGCTTTGATAGATTTTTTCCAAGCATCCATAGCTTTTTGAAGCACCTATTTTAAGCTTTTAGCCATAGCAACAAGGAAGCTTAACTATTTGATAAAATTCTTTGGTAAACAAATTCTTTGATAAGCATGTATGATAAATGTGTAGCATAGACAAGGCAATGAAGCTGTTTTGAAAATGCCTCAAGAAATGTGGTCTCATGGTGATGGAATGCCATGAAAATCCTGGCTAATTTGCTTGTCATGGAATTCCACCACCATGAGACCACATTTCTTTGAGGCATTTTTTCAAATAGTTCATTCCCTTGTCTATGCTATTGCTTACTATTATGCTATGATAGATTTTTTCTAAGCATCCATAGCTTGTTTGAAAGCACCTGTTTTAGGCTTTAGCCATAGTAGCAAGGTAATGAACTATTCGATAAAATTATTTGATAGACATGTATGAAAAATGTGTTAGCATAGACAAGACAGTGAACTCTTTGAAAGAATGCCTCAAAGAAATGAGGTCTCATGGTGATGGGAATACCATAACAATCCAAAATCATTTGATTGTCCATGGTGATATGAATCTATACATTTCTTTGAGAACACTAAAACCTCTATAATCTATAATCAATTTTCATACCTATTATGCTTTTGATAGATTTTCCAAGCATCCATAGCTTGTTCAAAAGCACTTGTTTAGGCAACCATATGGCTAAAGGCACTTGAACTATTTGAAAAAAATACTTTGTGGTAGACATGTATGAAAAAAATAATGGTAGTATAGATTAAAGTAGGTGAGCATTTGTAGAAAAAAATGCCTCAAAGAAATGTGGTCTCATAGAATGCCATGACAACCAAATGCAATTGGCAACTGCTCCTAGTTATTAGTTATGCAATGTGAAGTAATTGCATAACTACTTAGGTTGACTTTGTAAAAACTATATTGTAATTGAATTTTTGTCATCTATAAGCATCTAGTTATTAGTTATGAAATGTGAAGCAATTCTTTGAGTTTGAAAGATGTGCAATGCAATGTAATCAATGTTATGAATATAAACTACAAAAATCTATTTTTTACTAAGTTACCGGTTTGGTTTTGGGTTCGGGTTCGAGTTCGAGAACCCGGTTTGGCGATTTGGGAATTTTTTTTTTAGGTTGGGTTCATTTTGGGTTCGGTAATACAAAAACATATAAAAATCAGAAATATATACATATTTGCAGCAGTAATCAAGTGCAGAATACACCACCATATTAATAGTCAAATAACATAGCAAAAAAACACCACCACTTTCATAGTCAAATATTAAAATATTAGTGATACTCAAATGTCACGATACAAAATTATAAATTAAAGTTCAAACATAAAAATGTCAAGTGTTTACAATCAACCATTATTGATCATTGATCAATATGAAAAGTGTGAACATTTTTTTGTGTGGAAGAAAAACAAGAAAATAGTGTTACATAATTATTTACATTGTGAAAGAGCCAAAACCTTTTTCTTGCAAATTGTAGAAGAATCTCAGTGATTTTTTAGGTGTCCTTTCCTTGGAACAAAACTATTTGTTAGAGTAATTGGTTATTTACTTGATTAATTAAACAATATTTGGTTAATTAATTAAGTTAGCTTTTATCTCTTTTTCACTTAAGCTAACTTTAGGTGCATAATAATTAATTATTTTATTAATTATTAATGTGCAAGCCTAGGGTTTTCCTTTTTAGGTTTTTTACCTATATAAGGTTGTAATCTTTCTTTTGTAAATTAATCCTTTTACACATTGGCAATATTGAGCTCTATCTTTTTGTGCATTTTTGCTGTGTTGTTTCTCTTGGCTTCTCCCTTTAACAGGTGTTTTAGCTTAGAGAGATCTTTGTGTTCCTTCATGGTATCAGAGCAAAGGTCTGAAGCTCCCTATTCTTGTTTTTGAGATCTAGCATTAGAAAATCAGATTCAAAAAAACTAGGCGAATAGAATTTAAAAAGGGTTCTTAATTTTATTATTTTTAAACTTTTTGTGGGTTTGCACCCACAGTACGCAAGGTACCACCGGACCTACAAGTACTGCAGGTATTGCAGGTGGCCGTACTCTTCTCGTCTGCCGCACCCTGCATTTTTCTGACCGTTCATCGACCGCTGCGACCTATTTTTTTTCTCGGCCGCCCGTCGCCGGCGCCCCATGGGCACTATTAGTTCTTTAGCCACCTATTCCTACCGCTCCATGGCCATTGCCCCATGGCCACTATTGGTTCTTTAGCCACTTGTTGCCGCCATCGCCCCGTGGTTGCTACTAGTTCTTTGACCTCTTGTGGCCGCCACCCCGTCACCGCCACTTCTTGTTCTTCGGCCGCCCGTGGCCGCCGCCCTCACCATGCTTCACCACGACCTGTATTTCTCCAACGTCGTTGGGTTTTCTCCATTCATCCTCCCGTGCCCCAGCTGGTTTCTCCATCATTATCGCTGGGTTTCACTAGCACCCCTTTCCTTTGCCGACCAATATCATTGAGCTCTTTGCTGACCACCGCTGCCAAGCTCTCGGCCGCTACCCTCACCAAGCTTGTCGAGCTCCCAGCTCCTCGGATCTACCACTAGCCCCCTGGTCTCTCAGCGGACTAGGGGCCTTTTTTTAGCCCCCAGGGCTTAAAGGAGGTAGATTTGTGCCTTTTGAGGAGACTTCATGAAATCGGGTCTACACTCGGCATACGGTCTCCTTTTTTTTCAAACGAGACACCATTGGAATGCTATTTCCATGTCGGATGTCATGGTACTAGTAATTTTTTCCAGATTTTCTGTTTGACTGTATTTTTTTCTAGTCAAAGTGGGGTCTTCTTTCTGCACTTTCAGGGCCATAAAAGGTGCAAACAGACTCTATTATTCAAACAAGAATAGGCATTGGAGAGCTCTTAGCATACTCTATTCAGATATGTGATCTTTTTTCTTAGAATTTTCTTTAGGTACACAATAATTTGTTTTGAAGCTTTTTTGCTTATGCATTGCTTCCTCTTTCTCAACTTGTTCTAGGGTTTGGGTTTATCTCTTGTGGGGGGGTGTTTTTTTCTCACTTTCTGTCATTTATTTCAGAAAACTAGAACAAAAAAACTCTCAAAAAAATCAAACCCTTTTGCATCTTCTGTCTATTCTGAAAGATCACATAATAATTAAAAACACCAGCAGGTACAGGTATAGGTATAGGTGCAGGGTTTCATGGCAAACTCCTCAATTGAGTTACTCACATCACACAACTATCACACTTGGAAGTCTCGCATGACGAGGCTTCTCAGGTCACAAGGGTTGTGGTCTTGTCTAGATGAGGTTTAGCCTCAGTTGCAACGTCTTTTTGAGATTCTTCAGCACAGGAACAAGATGGATGAAGCTATGGGTTTGCTATCCTGCACATTTCAAATGGTCTTCTATTTCACCTTGATGCGTTGCTCACTCCTCGAGCCATTTGGTTGAAGTTTGAGACACTTTTTGGGACCATTAATGAGTTCTAAGCATTACAAATTGAGGCAAAGCTGACTTCACTGTTACCTAAATCATTTCCCACTATTGAGGATTTTTTGACCAAGTTCAAAACAATCTGCACTATTTTACAGGGTTGTGGCAAGGATAAGTCACACACAGAGTGCATTTACTTGATCCTTTCGAAGCTTCACGGTCCATTTCAAATATTTGCTTCTTCATTCTATTTCACCATGGATGGCCTGGGTGCTCATTTTACCATGCCTACCTTTGATGTGTTTTGTGAGCATTTATCTCATAAGTAGTCACACCTTTCTTAGATTGATATGCTCTCAAGATCAAAGAACAAAGCATTAGTTGCTCAATCATCTAAGGAGAAACAGAAGCAAAAATCAAAGCCCAAGAAAGATTCTGCAGGTAGTGAGCATTCCTCCAAACCACCTCCTAAGTCTGATTCCAAACCACCACTTAATCTGAAACAGGGGAAATCTTCTAAGTCTGGTGAGTCTTCCTCCAAGACTAAGAAGAAATCAGGAGACACTTGTAGCTTCTGTGGTAAGGAAGGACATCCAGTTTCTAGGTGTTGGAAATGATTAGAGGCTTTAGAGGAAGCCCTACAATAGCATCACATCTTCTCACCTTATTCGTCTTCTCCTTCCACAGGAAAAGGTCATGCTCTCACTGCTCGAGCATCGACATATGGGTCCACTTGGATTTTAGATTTTGGTGCTTCTCACGATATGACTCACACTTAGCAGTTGGTCACTTTTCTTGCCTCTTGTGGTACTTCACAGATTGCAGTGGGTGACTCTACACAACTTTTAGTCTTGGGTTCAGGTTCTGTCTCTTTGGATGGGGGTACTCTATAGGATGTTCTGGTTGTTCTTGACATCTCGACCAACCTCCTGTCCATTTATCAAATTTTCCATTCTGGCTCTGGTAAGATAGTTGAGTTCTCACATCATGTGGTTATTCAGGACCTCCATGCTTTTGATTTGGTTGTGGCTACTGGGTATGTTGACACTGCATCTCATCTTTATAGATTTGATGGATTTGAGCCTTCTGAGGGTACAGGTTCATCTCTTATAACACATGTAGATTCTATGAGTAAGCTTTGGCATGAACGTTTGGGCCATGTCAATTACAAATATCTTCAGTAGATGAGTACACAGGCACTTATTATTGGTCTTCCACAAATTTCCTGCACAGACGGTGTTTATCATGGTTGTGTGCTTGGAAAGCATCACGTGGATCCCTTTCTGAAGGGAAGTGCCACTCGTGCTTTGGCACCCTTGGATTTGATTCATAGTGACCTCATGTCATTTCCCACTCCTTTTTTTGGGGCCAAGTATGTACTCACATTCATTGATGACTTCTCTAGATGCACATGGGTGTACTTTCTTAAGTACAAGTCTGATGTCTTTGATTCCTTTCGAATCTTCAAGACATTTGAAGAGAAGCAGTCTGGCCTTTCTATTCAGTGGATACATACAGATAATGGGGGGGAGTATGTGAGTCAGGCTTTCAAATATTTTTGCACTAAGCATGGTTTGCAGCATTAGTTTACTGTTCCCTACACTCCTCAGTAGAATGGTGTCGCTAAGAGAAAGAATAGGACTTTACGAGAGATGGCGAATTGTATGATTCAGTCCAGGTCCATGGATCTATCTTTTTGGGCTGAGGTAGTTAATTGTGCCAACTATATTCAGAATTGGATGCCTCACAAGGAAATTTGACATATGACTCCTAAGGAGGCTTGGTCTAATGACAAGCTTAATGTTTCATCATTTCGAGTATTTGGTAGTGAGGCATGGGCATTTATTCCAGATGCTCATAGGAGAGCCATGGAGCAGAAGAGTCAACCCCTCATTTTTGTCGGCTACTGTGAGGATGTTAAGGTGTATAGGTTGTTTGATCCTGATTCTAGAGAGGTCCTATTTCGATGGGATGTCCAGTTTGATGACCGCCTTCCCACAGTGGATACCCTATCTCTAGTGTCTACTTCACTACCTACTCCTCACACTGCGGCTCTTCTGGATTATGCTGAGGATGATTCTGATGAGGATGTTGATGATCCCCCATCTCCTTCTCCTCTTGCTCCACCTCAGATGCCCAAATGGGCTCGCTCTACTATTGAGGTAGTAGGATCTATGATAGGTGATCCTTCAGACACCTGTTGCACCTGTTCTTATACTACAGGTTCTAGTCTTTTGAGTCATGCTCTTTCAGAGGATCCTCATAAGTTTTCAGAGGTGACAGGTCACCCTGAGTGGGATAGTGCTATGGAGGAGGAGTATCCTTCTTTGATGAGGAATAGTACTTGGGATCGAGTTGTCCTCTTCCTAAGGTAGAAAGATGGTTTGATGTAGACGGTTGTATCGTACCAAGTATGTTGTTGATGGTTCTATTGATAAGTACAATGCATGTCTTGTTGCAAAGGGTTTCTTGCAGGTTGAGGGTATTGATTACTCTGAGACATTTTCCCCTGTCGCCAAGATGAATTCTATTCACTTTGTACTATCACTTGTAGCTTCTAGGGTTTGGTCCATTTATCAGATGGATGTGAAGAGTGTGTTCTTGCATGGTGACCTACAGGAGGATATCTATATGGAGCAGCCTCAAGGATTTTTCAAGGTGCTTCTTTGGTTTGTAGACTTTGGCATTCATTATATAGTCTCAAACAGGCCCCTCGAGCTTGGTATGAGAAGATGGACTCTTTTTTGCTCTCCACAAGTTTCACACGCTGTCATTCTGATCCTACCATCTATATTCAGAATCTTGAGGGTGAGATCCTAATTCTTGTGCTATATGTTGATGATCTCCTCATCACAGGTAGCTCATCCTCTATGATTGAACATGCTCAACGAGCTTTGATGGAGCAGTTTGAGATGACAGATCTCGGTCTTTTGCACTATTTTCTTAGTCTTCAGGTGATTCAGTCTTCTGATGGGATCTCCATTTACCAGCAGAAGTATGCTCTTGATATGCTTCAGCACTTTGGCATGCTTGATTGCAAGCCTGCCCCCACACCTTTTCAGTCAAGGGTTGTTTTGACTCCTACTTTCCCCACTCCTTCCATAGATCGTACACTTTACAGGCAGTTGGTTGGCAATTTGTTGTAACTGACTCACACTCATTCTAATCTTTCCTTTGCAGTTGGCCTTGTCTCTCGATTCTCCCATGATCCTCATGAGAGTCACTGGTAAGTTGCCAAATGTATTTTGAGGTACATTCAGGGCACCCTTTCTTATGATATTCACTACACATCAGGGGATACTCACATTGTTGGCTACACTGACTCAGATTGGGATGGTGATGTCAATGATCAGAAGTTTACTTTTGGATTTGTTTTCTATCTTGGCTCTGGCCCTATCACATGGTCTTGTAAGAAGCAAACTACTCATGCATTATCATCTATAGAGGCTGAGTACCGAGCTGCTGTGCTCGCTAGTCAAGATATTTTATGGCTTTGATAGTTGATGACTGAGTTTGGTTTTCCTCCTGATAGTCCCACTATTCTTTGGTGTGACAATCAGAGTGCTATACACATTTCTTGCAACTCAGTGGAGCATCAGCGGATGAATCACATTGAGCTTCATATGCATTTCATTAGACAATTGATTCGAGATGGTTCTCTCATCTTGGAGTATATTCCCACTGCTGAGCAGGTTGCAAACATCTTCACGAAGCCTTTTGCCTCGCCGCGCTATCTTCAGTTGCGCTCTATACTTGGGGTGAAGGAAATTGTCCTTGGGGGTTCTTTATGAGGCCTTCCTTCATGTTTCTTTCTGCATGTTCTTCTATCTCTTTTTGTAGAGGATTTTTTCCCGTTGGGTTTTCTCCTTTTTCTCCATTTCATAGAGATTTCCTTGTACTTGGGTACCTAATCTGGCCTTGTTGCCAGGACTCATTGTTCTTTGCTTTCAGTAGCTTTTTCTAGGTTTTAGCTTCTCCCTAAGTCTAGCTTAAGGGGGGGTGTTAGAGTAATTGGTTATTTACTTGATTAATTAAACAATATTTGGTTAATTAATTAAGTTACCTTTTATCTCTTTTTCACTTAAGCTAACTTTAGGTGCATAATAATTAATTATTTTATTAATTATTAATGTGCAAGCCTAAGGTTTTTGTTTTTAGGTTTTTAACCTATATAAGGTTGTAATCTTTCTTTTGTAAATTAATCCTTTTACACATTGGCAATATTGAGCTCTATCTTTTTGTGCATTTTTGGTGTGTTGTTTCTCTTGGCTTCTCCCTATAACAGGTGTTTTATCTTGTAGAGATCTTTGTGTTCCTTCACTATCTCGAGCCATGAATGATTGACCAGGAACTATGAGAAAGAAATAAGATATATCATGCAACTTGTTGCAATTTCTTTCCTTGGGAAAAAGGGTAAAGTTTTCCTTTTAGGGAGAATCTCCTTTAGAGTTTGAACTCATTGATAATTTTCAAGATAGACTTAGCCAAATATGTCCTCTAGGTTTGAAGCTTTTAGGTAAAATGTTTGCTTCTTAAAATTTTGTTCAAAATTCAAGATGCAGGCTCTCCTCTCTTAGGGAAGAGAAGGCCTATCAAACCTAACACTCTTATGCAACACTTCTTAAGTTCTTGTTGATGCAGTATTAGATGCAAAGTTTCAAAATAGGTATGGTTACATAAATTATCATCTCAGGACTATCATTGCATCAAATTAAGAATTTTCAACCCTTTATGGTCTAGACAAGAGAAGTATGGAGTAGTGTTCCAATGCTAAAGTCTTATTGTGAATCTCTTTGCTATGAGTGGTTCAAAAGTGAGGAATATGTCTTCTGCACCAAATGATAAATATTCACAATATGCACTAGGAAGGAATAAGTCCATAAGATCGAGTATGCAAGAATTGAGAATTGAAAAATTGGCTTACGTTTGACTTCCACACATATAAATTTTCACACTTTTCAATGTTCACACGTAAGTCAAAAAGTATATGTGCGTAGGTTGTAAAGTATACACTTGAATACATGTAACTCATATCTATTGAACCATGAATTTATAATGCAAATATGGACACCATCAATAAAAAAGATTTGTATTAAAAGAAAATAGCCATGTACGCATACATCAATAAATTTCGATATAAGTATAAAATATAGTTACAAAATAGCCATATAGGCTTACGAGAATGTCATATAGGCATGCAATGTCAAATATATTCCAATACAAAATATGTACAAAATTGCCATGTAGGCATACAACAAAGGGCTCTGTGCATTCAAAATTCATTTCTCTCCATGCTCTGGTTCAAATACAAATTTATTTCCCTTTGCTTGGCAATCCGATGGTGATAAGTCTATCACCCATTTCTGCTGTGCTCGAGGAGTGCTTGCTGCTCCTCCTAGTGTTTAGCTCTTGGTGAAGTTTTAACTATTACAATAAGAAGTAAATACATTAATATATAGAAATTACATTATAAAAATTGATATATTTAACAAAATAATCACTTACGGCCATCTCACGATCACTCTCCTCGATGGAAATATTTGCACGCTGATGTTGAGGCATGCTCAAGCCCTGTATAAACCATCCAAATAGGAATTATACTACGAATCAATAATGGTTTGATTTTTCACTAGAACTACTTCATCTATAACAACGAATGTAAATTAAAATTTAGTAATTTTCCTCATACCTCCCCTATCAAAGCCATCAAGGATTGTATAGCAGAGGAAACACCAATATCCATTGCCCTCGTAACATTTAGCCGTGTTTTTGTCACCAACATCTGAAAATAAAAAACCAAATTATTCAATCACAAAAAATTTACAATAGCAATCCACGTGATGACTTATAATGTATGAGATCTAATGAACAAAATTTTAAGTACAAGTACTATATATTTCTGATTATTAGTTATCGAATTTGAAGTAATGCTTTGAGTTTGAATGATGCGTAATGCAACGTAACCAACAATATGAATATAAACTACACAAATTTATTTAACTTAGAATTCATTAGTTAAGTTCTCTTTATTCTATATTACCTTCATGAACGTTTGATCAAATCTACTAGCACTAGGAGGTGTTTCCTTGAAACCTCCAACATTACCCTGTTCAACATCCAAAATCGCATATTAAAATACCATTTGTAAAACAATGCTATTAATATGTAATAAAATTATAATTGTTTACTAGTTACATACCCCACTAATAGGTGTATTGCAAAAATAAGTAGGTGGATGACTGGTGTATCCAGTCTCTACACTGTGACCCTACAATTTTATTGAAATAATAAAACTAAATTAGTTAATCTTGCATTTCATAATCAAAATTTAATAAATTAAATTCAATGAACATTCTAAATTTTACCTGAGTGTCAATGCCATATGCATCATGCAAAATGTCAGCCATCCTCTCCATCCCCGTAGATGCATACGGATCAGGTTGCGTAGTAGCATGTGGATCATGCGTAGCACCCTCCTAAGTGTCGGTAGGGTAATACGAACAAGTTGCCCCGCAAGATTGACACACATGGGTTCAAAGGCCACCACCTGAAGACTCCCCTGATGGCGTTGTACAATAGGGATAGTGTGATGGATGACACTCTAGGTCAAAGTTGTGATCGCCTGCAATGTCTCTATGTCAGCACTCTCCTTTGCAATGGCATGCATCACAATCTGCTCATGAGGAATCCTAGCAAGAGGTCGTCTCCCTTACCGTGTAGGATCTGGCTATGCACCAGGCCTATCCTGAGCTGACCTCCCCTCTCCCATGGAACTCCCTCATATCAAAATAATTTGGGATTTGGTTCAATACAAACTCACTATATAGTTTCCTAAGAAAATATTGGGGGACTTCGCAATTATTGCACGGTGGGTAATCAAAGACCATATACCATCTTTCATAAAAAAAAGTTCTTAATCTCTTAGTGGTGGCACCAATGAATACAAAACCTCTTTGCATTGAGGGTAAGATTTTGATGTGTTGTAGAGTCAGTGAATAGAGAGCACAAATCACCTTTAGTAATTTTTAAATCTTTTACTTGTTTATATGATAATTTGTCTGCATAATATGCCCTAGCTGTCTGCCTCCTATCTTGCCATCTAGACATTTGTTGGGTGATTGCATCTACATTTTTTAACATATCTTTCAATGAATTTGCTAGAAGCATTCTTTCTATGGTTGAAGCATTTGGATCACTCAACCTAATGATAAGATCCTCAAGTTGTTTTCTATTGTTGTCAATTTCACTCCACAAATTTTCTTAAGTGCCAGGAGGGTGTTGAGAGAATGGTGAGGAAGGTTGATTTTATTGTTGAGGATTTTCCTCCTCTTCTTGTTGACAATTTGCAGGATTTCCTACAATTTTTTTAAAAATAATCAAATCTAACCTAAAACAAACAAAATCAATTTCAAACTAACAAACTCAAAACAAATAGCAAACAATACTTACCTCATGCATCTCTTTGTCATCGTGGTGCCATATTTGCCAAGAAAATCCAACTGTTGTTGATGAAATATGTAGAAATCCTTCCTCCTAGAATGTGAACGTGAAAGTGAGGGTTTTTGGCTACGGATAGAGCTGAGAAACAATAAAAAGCAAATGATGCAAAATTCACTTTTTTTTTTCTTTTAAAATCAAATAACACGCTCGCGTTATCTCTTTTCAATGTTTTTTCCCATTTGGCCACAAAAGTGCGACCAACTTCATGCACCCACCCTTAAATCTCACTTTAAAAAAAGACTAAATGAAAAGTGAAATTGTTACCATTTATTAGCTTTTTAATTGGATGGCTATAGGTTGATTCTGCGACCTATATGCACGTGCCTTTTACAAGGATTGTTGAGGCTTGGAATTTTTTTTGGGCCACATGATTAGATTTAACCATGTGGTCCAAAACAAGTTCCAGGCCTCAACAAGCCTTTTAAAAGGCATGTGCATATAGGTCACAAAATCAACCTACAACCATCTAATTAAAAAGCTAATCAATGGCAATAAATAAAAGCCCTATTCAAGGGTAAAATATCCCTAAAATTAAGTGGTAATTTATTATTAGTGGCAATATTGCCCCAAAATTAATGGTAGAAATATAATATTACTGACAAATATAATTAATATTTTTAATTATAGTATAAACTACTGGTGAATTAGTTCCAATGATACATTGTTTACACGGTAAATAATTTCAATTTATAATTTTAAAAAATAATGCATAGGAAAATTAATCGAGACCAAATTATTATTTTGTAAAAACCTAGCGATTCAGTCTCGTTTTTAGCTTGTACTATTCACCATTTTTTGAGGTCTTGATTTCAATTATTCGCCAATTGATGAAGATTCACCACTAAATTTTTCCCTGATGAAAAGTATTGGATTCTAGAGATCAGTGGATAAAATCGCTTTGGTTTCTTCTACTTTAGAGGATAGAAACCCTTTACATTCCTTAGGGTAGCTTTATATGGAGGTTGCACATATGTGCTCGATGTTGGATACTTTCTAAAAACAAATGTATGTCTATTTTATATGAGAAAATATATTTTCTCTATTGTGGCTATTTTATATTTAAGTATACTCATATTTATTTAGGTTGAGACCCATTAGAATATTTCAAATTTAACCATTTCATATGAATATTTAATTAAGGGCCATAGTGGTATTAGCACACTGATTATTTTAAATTATTTAGCTTAAGGTCATCACAAGAGAAAACTAAATATTATTTGAGGGAATTGAGAAGGATAATTATAATATATATTTAAGAAAATTGAGACAAAACATAATTGAAATGATTGTGATGAAAATAGATCATATGATTCATGGTAGGGTATTGACTTTGATCCCTTTATCTAGCTAAGGCACTATGATAGAAAACTAGAAACTAAGACCTAGCAATAGATTAGTGATAAAGGACATACAACAAATGAATTTTCATAGTTTTAAAGCCTAATACTAGATCACATGGTAGTTATGTTATTCAACACTTCTCTCTCAAACAATTTTGTCTATTATTGAATTTCACCTTAGGGATCTATAGAACCTATTATGCTACACTTGTACCTAATTGTAAGAAATTAGCAGTGTTGAAAAATATTTTTTGGACCTTGCTATAAATGAAGGGAAGACCATTGACTTCCTTGATAACAATTAGACCATATAGTTGATGTGTCAAGATTGTAAACACAACAAACATTGAATGCAAAAAATGATGCAATTGATATTAACTTTAGGCAAAAATTTATATTTGTGTCTAAATGTGGATGCAAGATGCTAAAAATTGATGACTATTAAAATGATATAAGATATTATCCTCAAATAAAATTCTTGGGCACATAACTTTGGACCTTTAGCATGCAAACTAATAGGTACTAGTTGTATTCCTAGAATTAACTTGGGAAAGTGAATAAAAATTTAAAACCACCCATGAATGTTATATAAATTACCTAATCCATTAAAACATAAATCTTCTCAAGAGAATCAACATAATAATAAAATAATAAATATAGCATATCTAAATAATAAAAATCTATAACTAAAATTAACTAATATATCCAAATAAATACATTAAATATATTAATTATTAAAATGATATATTTATAACATTCAAATAACCTGGTTGTTTTGTTCTTATTATGCCTTTAGATTTAGACCGTTAGTTGATTGTTCCTAAGATGATAATTTGTCAATTGACAACTCCACATTGTTCCTCAAATTTTGTAGTGCCCTTAGATGGGCCCTCTAGACAGGCATCCCCTCTCTCTTCTCCTAGGTCTGAAGATTTGGAAGTCAACTCTTAGTGAATAGTTGTTCAAAAGGAAAAGAGAGGTCTTCCTAAGTTGGTATCTTAACCAAGTCTAAGAGTGTGAGAATGCGATAGTGCATTAGATTAAACCAAGCATTGTTCAAACTTGATCTCTTTAGTTTCTTTTTTTTAACACTTAATTATTATTATTTTGTGTGTTTGTTAACTATTCTTTTTTAACTTGAACATTTCGACTAGCAAAAAACTATTCAAACGGTTCATTTTGTTTTGTAATAGGTACCGACCCTTCCAATTTTAATCTAATCAAAACTATTCTCTTTTAACCCTGCATTGTTCCTCACATTGTGTAGTGCCCTTAGATGGGCTCTCTAGAGGGGCATCCCCTCTATGTTCTCCTAGGTCTACAAAATTGGAAGTCAACTCTTAGTGGATAGTTGTTCAAAAGGAAAAGAAAGGTCTTCCTAAGTTGGTCTCTCAACCACACACCAAGTCTTAAGAGTGTGAGGATGCAAGAATACATTAGATTAAATCCGGCATTGTTTAGATTCAATCTCTTTAATTACTTTTTGTTTTGAACAACTTAAATATTATTGTTTTGTGTATTTATTAGTTACTATTATTTTCTAACAAAATCCAGACCCTCTCCAAAATCCAACTTACCTTAATGAAAACATGAAAACAAAATAATCATAACTTCTTTTATCTTCTTTTATAAGATAAATCATGAGACATTCCAGCGTAGAAAGAGAACTCCAATCATTTTACTTTTGAAGCAAGTGTTGTGACTATTGTCTATCCAATCCCTATAATGTACCAGTTTTTAAAATGCCCCTTTGACCCTATTTATTAATTAGGTAAGATGTTATGTGCCAAAACAACAGCCCATGCTTCATTTCGTACCACACATACTCGGGAAAGCTCCAAGGGTAGGCACGAGTTACTATTTTTCAGTGCCACGTACTAGGAAGGAATATTCTGTTCCTGGATCACAATCCTTACCAACTACGCACTTGTGTAAAAGACAAAAGCTATAGAGACCGTTGATAAAAGGCTGTCATAGTTGCACACAGTTGGCATGATTCATAAAATATCTACCAACTGCAACCGCACTACGTGATTTGACAGAGACTTCATGATTGACGCCTGTCAATGCTCAATATCCCCGTCTCTGACACTGACCATTTCCAAGCACGAAAGTTACGCTTTACAAAAACAAAACTTCCAACACAAATCATATGCCTGGATTTCGCAGCCCACGTTTATTCCATTGCAGATCATCTGGGCCCTTCTTTTATAATGGAAAACAGTGCTATACTGTAAAATTCTGGTTCATGCATTTTATGCTTTAAACTAAGTATTTTTATTCTTTTGATTATGTTCGTCCCACTTGCAGGGAAAAATACAAGTTGGTTAATATTATATAGAGTACTTTTAACTAGATGACGTGTAAGATTATTATTGATGTGAAGGAAATAATGTAGATGAGGTGTAAAATTATTATTGATGTGAAAGAAATAATATTTAAATAAAATTGATTAGGAGTTATAAATAAAAATCAATTTTTAACAAATTTTTTAATTTATAAAAGTAAATTGAAAAAAAATAGTTAGTGTATTTTAATAAATATTTATGAACATATATTTATTTACACTTTTTCTTTTCATATAAAATATATGTTGATTTTTTAGTATATAGAGACTTTTAAAAAGAAAATTATAAACATACTTATGTTATTATAAATTTTTATTAACATTTTTATTTTTCAATATAAATAAAAATATTATAATTTATAATTTCTGATGAAGTTTTAACATACTTTATTATAATAAATATTTTAATTAATTTACATTATATTTTTAACATTATAATTAATGTGGGAAAGTGTTATGATGACATACAAGTTTTTCATGTAGTTATAATTAATGGCATAAAATTAAAGCATAATTGACATATGTTTTAAAAAGAAAAATTACAAAATAACTATCATGAATGATAAGTGGACCATTCATTATCATGAGAGATGGATTCTTGTGAATTACTATTCATAAAACATGGGCCAATGAATTTGACTCAAAAAACTACATGATTGAATGTTGATAACAATTTGACACCTTGGGTCAATGGTGGCATTGGTGTGATGGTTAAGTTGTTGTGTTGTTATTCTTGCCATCAAGACTCAAAACCTATTAGGGTGTAACTGTTGAAAACTTATTTTCAGAATGAGGTCCTTTTTTTTGACCTCACCGACAGATAAAAAGTCTACCTCCTTTAATTAAAAAAAAAAAAACAATTTGACACCCTGTAGAAAATACTTGCTACTTATCTATTAAATAAAATTTCAAACTTTAAAATAAATAAAAATAATTGTTTACAAATAGTATAAAAATTAATTTTTTAAAATTTAAAACTAATTAAAAATTAACTTTCAAATAAATAAAATAAAATAAATCGAACCTTAAATAAAGTAATTTCAAATAAAGAAAACAATTTAAGCTCGATATCTCTTAATTTTTAAAATGGATGTACTTAAAATAGTTATATCAACAATAATATGATTTATATAATTTACAAGGAAAAAAAAATATAATTGTTTTAATAAAAGAATATAGACATACTAGAAAGATTATATGAACTTCGACTTACAAAATGATTAATGTTGACCACTTCGCAATAACATTAGTTATAAAGTAATTTATAAACACCTTAATGTAAGCGAATTTGTCTACTTTGTCAAGTATGACATCATTTCCTTTAATTTCCCTTTCTAAAAGGACCCTCACGATCTATATAACCTTAATTTCTTCCTAAAGTGTTTAAAAATTCACATAACATCACTTTCAATATGATTAAATATAGAAATGCCACTTCTCAATGTTTATATGGTGACAATCATATGTATTTTTTGACGTTTAAATATTTAATATGCAATTTTTTTATTCTTTTTAATTTTTTAATTTCAACTAGTTTATATATAAGAAAGTTAAATATTAATATACAAATGTTAACTATATTTATTTGAAAATTAAATTGTTTTATTTTTTTAATAGTTATTTAATTTTATATTAGAATTATTTTATATTTGTATTATATTTTTTATTTTATTTTTAAACAAGCTGACATTTATTATTTTAATAATTTTTTGTTTGGTTTTTTATTTTCAAATATATAGAAAATATTAAAAAAAAATTCACCATATTAACATATTAATAAAAAATAAATCTATTTGAGTAATATTTAAAACTATATTTTAATAAATTAAAGGATATAGAAAAAAAATATTATTAATAAAAATAATTATTTGTGAAATAAAAGATGTATATATTTCACTTGTTTTTTTGTTATTTTATATTTAGTTTAATATATTTTTCTATAAAGATGGTTTATAATTTTTTAGGTCTTGAAGTACTAATTTATCCTTTTTTCTATATTTTGCACTTAAAATTAAGTCCATACCGTTTTTTATTATTTTTTTAGTACCTAATATTTATCATTTACCCATCTTGAATACTATATCTTCCACATTGAAAATTTCCCATTCCTATTTAACCCATCCTACCCAACTCGCCTCTAGTGGTTAAAAATGAGTATAATGTTTTATAAAAGAGCATTAAGAAAAATAGAAATCATGAGGAAGATGTATCAAACACAAGGAGATACACATTCTAAGTATCTAACCAAAGAATTATGGATATCTAAGAGCTACTAGACTTCCATTGAACCAACCACCTTAACTCACCTCTATTGTTGCATATATTATTTCTTCTCAAAGACATAAGAACTCACACCCAGGAATGCCCATTGACTAATATTAATAGAATTTAGAAATTTGATTTAACCATATCCCTTGAACAACCATCAAAATACCTATTTTCTCCAAATTGTATGTTACAAGTTCTATTATAAAACACAGCTAAAAAAATCTAAAACAACATGATGTGATACCAAACAAAACCACAACTTAGCCTCATATCAAATACAAGTAAGTGAATATTATAATCTCTACCCAAATTTTAACTAGATAGAGTGTTTCATAATCCAAATAAAACAAATTAAAACATCATATTGAGATATAAGAAATTACAATGGATTAGGACAATATAATATATGTCATTGTATTAAGTTCATTTTTGTCATATATGCCTACTCCAACTTTATAATTTTTCATTTTCATGCTTTTAGATAAAATGATCATTCACTTTTAACTTCATAATTTTCTGATTGTTTAAAATCTAATACAGGTTATTAGAATGATTGTTAAGTTTATCGTTTGTTATGATTACAAATAGAATAATACATATTGATAGCAAAGTCCTCCAATAATATAGTTTATATTAAAAGTAGAAATAAATACTAATGATTGACGCTTCACACACTAAAATAGTTGGCACTGTCTATGCAGGGTATAATTTGCACCGCATGGCATGGATGCCCATCCGCTGCCATCCCTCGTTTCTCTCGCCCTCGTGCAACACAGACCTGTCCTCCCTGTCCTGCAACTAACTGTTTCGTGCTGTGTTTTGCCGTGCCCCAGTTTTGGGGTTTGTGCCGCCGCCCTTTGCAATATATAATATTAAAATTATATAAGTTACAGCGCTGGAAATTTTTACAGTTTTTTTTAATTTTTAATTTTTTTAAAATTTGTTTATTTTTATTATCATTTCTATCTATATTATTTAACTATAATTTTAAAATTATAAAAAATATTTAAAATATTAATAAAATTTTATTTTAAAGTAAAATAAGTATAAATACATAGTATAAAAAGTATTTAAATTTAAAAAAAAATTTATTAAATTAATTTAAATATTAAATTTTGATATTTTTAATATAAATCAATACTATAAATTTTAATAAAAAATAAGTTTTAATTTTTAATTTTTAAATTTTATTAGTAAATATTTAAGATAAAATAAGATTGAAAGTAAAAATATTTAAATTTAATATTAAATAAGAATCTTGTATATATTGTTTCTATTAATTTATTTTAAATATTAGATGTTAATGTGTTTACTATAATTTGATATTTTAAATTTTGATTAAAAAAAATTAATTTCTAAATTTTTAATTTGAAAGATAATAAATCAACAAAGAATGTATTTAAGAATGTCATAATTAATTAACTCATTGCAACTTTAATTGAATGATAAACTAATTAACACCAAACCCTAATTGAACTCTAACCCTAATTGGAACCCTTATTCTAACCCCAAGTTTTATCTGAGATAACCCTAACCTTAATTTAATTCTAACCCGAAACTTTGTCCTAGAATTCTAACTCTAACTCTAAACCTAAACCTAAGTAAAACCTAACCCTAATCCTAATTAAAAGTTCAATCCTAACTATAATACTAATTTTAACCCTAATTGAACTCTAACCCTAATTGGACATAAAACTTAGTCACCCAAAAATCACTTTAACTTAGTCACTCTGATTTTTTAAACAATAGTAGAAGATAATTCCAATTGACATGTAGCCTCAAGAAAGATCTTTAGAATATCTTCTTGTTCTATCAATATTACCAATAAAGAAAATACCACTTTGACTTAGTCACTCCCAACACCTACTTCCTAAATGGTCACTAGGATGCACAAATATTAAATTACACATAGATAAACAATAAATTACACATAGTTAAACATGCCACACACTTCTATATTAAACATGCCTTAAGAATCTTAATAAATGTATCCAAAATAATCTTAATAAATGTATCCAAAATAAAATTATGTAATTTTGATAATGATACATATGGTTCTCTAGCAATAGTAACAACTTCACCCCTTTAAAACCTATTTAATATACTAATATAACATATAAGGAACTTATTGACATTATTGAATCTATGGAAAACCAAGTAATACATGGAACTCATCCAAAGTAAGAAATATATGATATTTCAAGTTGATCTTCTTTCAAAAAATCTACCAAAAGTAAAATAAAGAAACCCATTGGCATAGTTGGCATTCCATTAGTTATCTTAAAGGAAACAATTGAATACTCATATTATAGCTATTAAAATGATGATTAAGTATTTTTTGAGTATATGTTAAATTGACAAGTAAGATCAATAAGAACACTCTTAATCGGTTTGTAACAAACATAAGCTCTAGCATATAAAGGACCATAATAACCATTCACAAGTATCTCATCAAGTGAAAATGTACTAATTGTCATAGAAGAAGATGTAGAATTATTCTAATCATCATTAAGCATGCCCTCTTGAAACATGTTTTGGTATCAAAATGAAAGCTCACAAGTTAAGATTTGTGACAAAATGCATTCCCACTACTTTCTCTTCTTACTCATTTATCAATACAAGAGAAGGGGCAAGTTTGTTTTAACCCAACATCATTTTCCACTACCAAAGTAAGGGTTTAAAAAAAATATAACTCAAATGTAAGGGTTTGTTTTAAAATTTACATTCACAATTTTAGATGATATATATTTACAATTTTGAATGATAAAAATAGACTTTAAAATTTAATGATTATTGATTTTAGTTAATGAAATTGACTTAAGAGTTTTAAAAAAATTAATAAGAAATTTAATAAAAATGCTTATAAAATCTTTTAACTAAGTTAAACAAATATTATAATATTAAAAACATATAATTTACGGGCTAAAGCTTTAACAGATTTTGTTTTTAATCTTTTATTTTTTTAAATTTAATTTTTTTTGTTATTAACATTTCTATCTATATTAAATTTTACAAACAAAAAATTAATATTTAACATTAAGATATTTAACATTTCTAGGTGATTAATAATTTGATAATATTAATTTAACAATATTTAAGATTAGAAATGTTAATAACTTAGAAATGTTAAATATAAATAGATAACTATGTGGCATGTTTAATATAGAAGTGTGTGGCATGTTTAACTATGTGTAATTTATTGTTTATCTATGTGTAATTTAATATTTGTGCATCCTAGTGACCATTTAGGAAGTAGGTGTTGGGAGTGACTAAGTCAAAGTGGTATTTTCTTTATTGGTAATATTGATAGAACAAGAAGATATTCTAAAGATCTTTCTTGAGGCTACATGTCAATTGGAATTATCTTCTACTATTGTTTAAAAAATCAGAGTGACTAAGTTAAAGTGATTTTTGGGTGACTAAGTTTTATGTCCAATTAGGGTTAGAGTTCAATTAGGGTTAAAATTAGTATTATAGTTAGGATTGAACTTTTAATTAGGATTAGGGTTAGGGTTTACTTAGGTTTAGGGTTAGAGTTAGAGTTAGAATTCTAGGACAAAGTTTCGGGTTAGAATTAAATTAAGGTTAGGGTTAT
>VDFB02373197.1:0-27202 GCA_007258455.2 Sequoia sempervirens | reverse complement strand
ATTGTTTTAAGTCTTGTGGCTGCTGAAGATTTGCATTTAGAACAACTTGATGTTAAAACAACCTTTCTCCATGGTGATTTGGAAGAGGAAATATATATGGAACAGCCACAAGGATTTGAGGTCAAAGGTAAGGAGAACCTAGTGTGCAATTTGAAGAAAAGATTATATGGCTTGAAGCAAGCACCTCGGCAATGGTACTTGAAATTTGATAGTTTTATGGCTGAGCAATGCTACAGCAGGTGAAATTCTAACCATTGTGTTTATTTTAAGAGGTTGGATAATGACATCTACATTATTTTATGTTTATATGTTGATGACATGCTTGTAGCTGGGTCTAACATGGATCACATAAGTGAGCTAAAACAATAGTTAGCAAAATCGTTTGCTATGAAGGATTTGGGGCCACAAAAAAAAATCCTTGGTATGAAAATTTATAGAGATAGGACAAACAGAAAATTGTTTTTATGCATGATCAGTCGCCACATACCAACACTTAATTAATGCAAATAAGGGGATGCTTAGATGAAAGGGAATAAATTTGGATAAATTAAGTTTCCAAATTTAGGTGTCTATATTTTTCCCCTCTTTGAGATGGTGTTACAAAGTAACATCATTTAAAAGAATATTAAAACATAGAACATAGAAGAAGATGGTTAGATTGGAAAAGATGCCCAAGTCATTCAAAGAAGTGACTAGGGAGGAAGATGATGGGGGTGAAGATGAAAATTAGGGATTGAGGATGCTCCTTCGAGAGGACATGTGGGTTCAAGAGAACATAGTTGTGCTCTTGAAATGGATGAGATGATGCAAGGGGAGATGAGGAAGATGATGTGAAGCTATATGAGATGGATTAAGCATAAGTGGATGTTAGGACACATATGAGGTTGCCCTAGTCAAGGTACAAGCCAAAAGGGGTTGATGATGGATGGAGTTTTGTCAACCAGGGAATGAGAGATCCCAAAACAATGTGAGGATAGGGGAGGATACATCTCGATGAGTGGTATTGATGAGGGAAGGATACATCCCAAAACACCACTAAAGGATAGGGAAGAATACCTCCCGATGATGATGGTGAGAGTGTTGTTGACAAGGGAAGGATACATCCCAAAACAACACCGAAGTGATAGGGAAGGATACAGATGGATGATGATGATGATGATGATGATGGGGTTAAGGCTTGTAACAAGACTGGGGACAAGACCAAGGATTTGATTAGATGATTTGTGCTAGATTGAATGGGAGGGGATTGGATTGGGATGCAAGATGGGGAAGATGAAATGCAATCCTAATGCAATTTTTCCATCTTTGGAGCACTATTTTTTGCTATAGCATAAGACACAAGATGCCAGGGTATAAAGGACCAAGGAAAATTAGTGTCGAATGCATGAAATAAACACATCAAACAAGAAGGCTATCCCAACACCCCAAAGTCACGATGACCTTGGTCGGGCTAGGTATTGGGATAACCACAAGCACACAAGGATGTCCCAGTGTAACACAAGACCTCAAGGATCTTGGTGGGTACTACGTGGGACAACTGAGAAGACAACAACAAAGAAAAGATCAAGAAATTCCTCTATGTTGACTAGTCAAAGCACACCATGATATGATGGATCAAGGCGACCATGACAATTGATGATAGGGAGTTCAAATTATAAACAAAATCCAAAAGAATCAAAAGATCGCAATCAATTTCAAATGTCCTTTGCCATAGGATCAAGGGGACAGATGGGATTGATGAGGTATGTTAGGAAGGATGCATCCTATTGAGACCAATGATGGAGACTAAACTAAAAGATTGATATGACAAAGGATATTTAGAACCGATTGGATCTTTTGATACAATCAGATCTCATTTGTTAAGAACCAACTAGATAAGGGCATAGCTTGATGACACGACACAAGAGACATGACACAAGATGGGCACACCCTAAAGACCTAGGGGCTTGGGAGCCGATCAAAGATTAGCCTTGCCTACGTGGAAGCACAGAGCCCTTGTAGTTTGATAAAAGGCTAACGATAGACCATGATGGAGACTTCGATGGATGATGAAGATAGGATGGAGAAAAGGAGCAAAGTGGAAAATATAGATCGATGATGGATGGAACCCCAAGGGCGGATGAAATGATCGACCTTGCCTACATGAAAGCACAGGGGCAACGTAGTTTGTCGAAAGGCCAAAGACAAGTGATGGATAAAAGATGATGAGATAACCCTAGATAAGGGGATAAAATGATTGGACCGACATGATGGGACAAGATAGACCAGTGGGATTAGATCAAAGGATGGTGACTACATAAAGCTCAGGGATGGGATAGTTATCCAAATCATCAAAAGATGAATTGGGAGGATGATATGATGGAGAGATACTAATGACAAGGGATTATAAGATGGGATGAGGATTGGGAGATGAAAAGGATTGGTTGGATTGATGGATAGGAAGATGAGGATGGGGAGATGAAAAGGGTTGGTTGGATTGATGGATGAGAAGATAAGGATTTGCATGAGGAAAAGGTTACTAGATAGATGCTATGATGGAAGGATAGGAAGATGAGGATGGGGAGATGGAAAGGATTTCTTTAATGGAATGAATGATGTCTCCAAGGACTATATCACCAAGGAAGATAGATGCCCCCACTCTAGATATGCCATGTGCGAGGAGGCATGAAGGATGTAATAGAGATGGACAGGAAAATAAAGGAGTGAGATGGACGAAGATAGGATGCATAGATAGAGAAGGGAGATTGAAGGTAGTATGATGAGTGGATAAGGAAGGTAGATGAGTGAGAATGATGATTAGGATAGTTTTCAAATGAGGGAGATGTATGCTAAGAGGTTCCCAATGCATGTTTATATGGTTTCCCCTATCCTTATCATGATCACAAGGATTGAAGGATTGGGATAAATGAGATATGCCAAGTAGGATGTGTAAGATAGGTAGGATGGAGGGGATGAATGAAAAGGATGTGTATGAGGAAGACGGGTGCATAGTTGGAAGCATAGAAGGAAGCATAGTGGATGGAGGGAATAGATATCAGGAAGCTGCCCCCCAAGTGTAGATGGGGATTTATGCATGACGCCTATTTTCTAGGTTTTCATCATGGAACTTATCCAAGGCACTTGTTTGTAAAGTTTTCACCATTGGACAAATTATTTCTCTTTACTTTTTTTTATGAATTTTTTAGATTTTTTTTTTCACTTTTTTGGATTTTTGGACTTTTTGTATGGCATGTGAAAGGAGATGGGTAAGGATAGGGAAGTGAATAAGTGGATTTAGGAGACATGTGATAAGAATATGGAAGAAGGACTCAAGCATCAAGTTCTATATGAGGTACTAAGAGCCCATGTGTGAAGCGACTATTGGATGTTGGTACAACCTTATTAGGATAAATGGATTATGCTAGAGGATGAATTAGAGGGATTTGATGGGGAAGACATGCGGGATAATGGATAGGATGTTGGAAATGGTATGGATAGAATGGTGGGGTGGATATGTGATGGGGAGATGAGTTCAGGACCAACATTGGAACATGTGGTGGTTGATGTGAAAAGATAAGAGGATTAATAGATGGAGAATGTGGGGATAATGGAGGAGATGGGATGGTGAATTTTGAAACATAAGGACCCAAAACAGACGTAGGAGATGAAAGGGGTGTCTGATTAGTTTTTGGATTAGCAACTTTGGATGTTCTTACATAATTTTTGTTTGATGGCATTACATCTTTTTTCTTTGGGATCCACTTGGTTTTGATTTTGCTTTGGTGGGCCTCTGTGGCCTATGGATTTGATTTGGATTTAGATTTTTCTTCTCTTCACCATGTCTTTTAGAGGGGACATGGGGAGCTTTAGATTCATGTGGACTTTTGGATTTATGTATTTTTATGTTAGCATCCAAAGTGATTTTAGTAGCAATGGGATGGGTGTGAGGAGATGGACAATGTGGAGCAATGAAGGTAGGAGTATGAGGATTACGTGTAGATGGAGGATGTTTAGGTATGTGGCTTTGTTGATCTTGATTAGGGGATATACGAGAGGGATGTTTATGATGGATGACATGGATATGTGTTGGATGGATGAAAGGATAAGATGGAGGAGGTGATCTTGGATATACGGACCCAAGATGGATGGAGTAGATGAAGGATGGGAAATGCTGGATGGAGGGATGTAAGGACCCAAAATGGATGGAGCAGATGAAGGAGGAATATGGATGGTTGTTTGGAGGTGATATGATGGAGGATGGATGGAAGCATATGATCTGGTGGAGCGATGGGAAGAGGCGACATTTCCTTTTGAAAAGGCTTGTTGAGGATGTCTAGAGGTTGTACCGACATCTTTAGATTGTGAGTCTTGGAAATTAGGTCCAAGACCTTGCATGCAGATTTGTTCTTTGACTTGGATGGGCTCCAAAATACCTTGCTCATGAAGGCCTAGACCTTTTCCTTGATAGTTCATTTTCTTGAGCATGTGATCCATGATAGATTTTGTGTTATTCTGAAAACATGATGCGAATCCATTATTAGGTAGAGGATGATGGGTGGTAAATACACTGTGTTTTTCTTCTACAAGGAGGCCACCATGGAAGAATGTGAGAGGACCAAGGGGATATGCAAGTAGTGTGGGGATAGCAATTTTAAGAAATGATTGGGAATTATGAGAGGGATATGATGGGATAGCATCATTTGGATGGGTGGTATCAAGAGAGGGATCGGGGGATATGATAGGATTTGGATTTATGGTAGTGAGCTCATGTGATGGAGATGGAGATGGAGAGGTGGAAGCTTGGATGACAAGGGGATCATGGGATGGAATGGATGGGGGACTATGATCTTGAGGTGGACTAGATGGGATGGTAGGATCTTGATTTGGAGAAGGGGATATGTTGGAATGCTTTGGATTAGGCTCTTGGCATGACTTCTTGTGTGCCGGAGGCATGATAATGGAGTCTTGGTGGGACTCTTCAAGTGGGGAAGATGGGGGGATGGTGAATTCAAAACATTCATGGAAATAGATGTTAGTGACACTAGGAGTGGAAGAAGTGGATTGGATTTGGGTGTCGTCAATGGGTTCAACGAATCTTGGAGTAGGAAGTGGGTGTTCAATGGATTTAGTAGATGTGATGGTAGGATATGGGGGCTCAATGGATTTAGTAGATGTGATGGTAGGAGATGGGGGCTCAATGGATTCAGAGGATGGGATGGTTTTGATGGTTTGAGTGGTGCTAGGGGTGGTATCATCAATGATAGGTGTTGGGTGGAGAAGGGTCTTGTCACTAATGACCGTGGGTGATGGCTTGGGATGGCATGATTCCACAACTTTAAGGTGTGGAGTGGGAGATGTCTTCTTTGTTATAAGTCCTTGGAGAAATCCTGGAGTGAGGAACTTGCATACTCTAGGTTTAGATGGCAAGGTAGGAGTGGATGAAGGATTATGGGTTGTTGGGGGATTAGTACTAGAGATTGGTGGACTAGGATTAGATAGGGGAATGGGATTTAATGGAAGACAAGGAGTAGATAGAGGATGAAGATTAGATGAAGGGTTAAGATAGGGGTATTGGTATGGTGAATTAAGGCACGAGGATGTGGGTGGTGGATTGTAGTAAGGGTATGGGGATGGTGGATTAGGATGGGAAGATTGAGATGGCAGATTGAGATAGGGAAATGCAGATGTCGAATTAGGATAAGTTGATGTGGATGTTGGATTAGGATAGGAAGGTGCAAATGTAGGATTAGGGTGAGCAGATTGGTATGGAAGATTAGGGTAGTGGGTATATGTGGATGAAGGATTGATATAGGAGGATGTGGACGGGGGATTAGGATAAGAGGATGCAGGTGTTGGATAAGAGGATGATTTAGATGGAGGATATGATGGATATGATGGGTATCGCTTATCACAGATAGCATAAGGAGCATGGTTAGACATGGATGAAGACATAGAGGGATAACTCGACGGGATGATTGGATTTTGGAAAGTGGGCGAAGACAGCTTACTAGCAATGATAGTGTCAAGGGAATCTATGTCACATTCTTCTTGATTGACAAGACTTTCGTTATCATTGTCGACATAATTAGGGTTTCCCTTGACCACTATTTATGGAGGATAAGAATTCATGATGATGAAAGGAAAAAGAGGTTAGATAAAGATTTTGGATGGAAATGGACTAAAGCTCAAATCAGGATTTAGGGCAAGCTCAGATCGGGATTGGATAAAGCTCAGATTAGGATGATTAGATGATGCGATGGGATTGATTCTGACAATTGGATTTGATTATCAAAGGATGATTACGACATCGAATCTACTTCGAGATGGAAGTAAATTGATTGGGTCGAAGGTGATTGGATAAGGCTGTGATTGGATTGGATAAGATTGATTGATTGATTGATAAGATTGACTGATGGATTAGATAGGATGATGAGAGGGACTATACACCCCATTCAGAGATTATCCTAGGTGACTTAGGATGTTGATTGATCGGATTAAAGGATAAATGTATGATTGTGGCACCAAATCTACTTTGAGATTGAAAATGGATTAATTGGGAAAACGATGATGATTGACATAGGATGGATGACA
This sequence comes from Sequoia sempervirens, assembly GCA_007258455.2. NCBI lineage: Eukaryota > Viridiplantae > Streptophyta > Pinopsida > Cupressales > Cupressaceae > Sequoia > Sequoia sempervirens. Next base: position 20,632 of record VDFB02373197.1, on the reverse strand, counting down.
ATCCTAAGTAGATGTTGATGATAACGATCAGATCAGACCCTTAGGTCAATTTAGATAATAACCCAAGATGAAGTTCAGGGGATTTAGATGGGGAAAATGATGATTTGATTAGAGAAACAGATGGATGAATGAGTACTCAAAATGAGTAAAAGATTGACCGGAATGGATGAACGACTACTTGGAATGAGTAAACGACTACTCACCATAGATGAATGATTCTCAAAACGAGAAGATGAAGGCTCAGAATGAGTAAATGATTGATCGAGATTGTTGAGGAGGGAAGGTATGGCTCTAGAGGAGGGAAAGTATGGTTGTCTGGAGGGTTGTCTAGAGGGGATGCTCCAGTCTCATAAGGGAAGGTTTATGATGGAAGATTGAGAGAGAATGGTAGGGTATGCCCCCCTCGAGAAGGTGGATGAAGAAGGAAAATGGGCCCCGAGAAACTTCTCAAAAGTATGAAGTACTATATGTCATTGGAAAGAGCATGAAAAATCAAGAAGATTGGCGCTTGAACGGAGGAAAACGGGATTATAGTGTGGATATGGCGGGGAATATATGGTTGTCTGTCAGGGCAAATCTGGTTGAGTAGAGGTCAGGACAAATCTGGCTGAGTAGAGGTTAGGTCTGCCAAAAGATGGGTCAAATCCACCTATTTGTGGGGCAAATCAACCTATTTGTGGGTCAAATCTGGCTGTTTATGGGGCAAGTTCACCTATTTGTGGGTCAAATCCACCTATTCGTGGGGCAAATCTAGCTATTTATGGGAAAAATCTGGCTATTTATGGGGCAAATCCGCCTATGTGTGGGTCAAATCCAGCTGTTTGTGGGGTAAATCTACCTGTTTGTGGGGAAAATCTGCCTATTTGTGGGTCAAATCTGACTATTTGTGTGTAAAATCCATCTATTTGTGGGTCAAATCTGGCTATTTGTGGGGAAAACCTGCCTGTTTTTTAGGCAAATCCAACTATTTGTGGGGCAAATCCGATTGTTTGTGGGGAAAATCCACCTATTTGTGGGTCAAATCTGCCTATTTGTGGGGAAAATCCAACTGTTTGTGGGTCAAATCCAGTTGTTTGTGGGGCAAAATCCAGCTGTTTGTGGGGAAAATCTGGCTGTTTGTGGGGAAAATCTGCTATTATTGTTTGTGGGGAAAATCTGCCTATTTGTGGGTCAAATCCGCTTATTTGTGGGGAAAATCCACCTGTTTGTGACTCAAATCTGGCTATTTGTGGGTCAAATCCACCTAATTGTGAGGAAAATCTGCCTATTTGTGAGGAAAATCCTGTTGTTCGTGAGGTTTAACTTAATTTTTGACAAAAAGACCAAGGAAAAGAACTCAAAACTCAACAATCATCAATCAAAAGGTTATGGCTGAGTGAAATAAATCAGACAATCACTGGTTTCGCACAAAGAATCGACAATTCAAACAATCACAAGCCTAGGTCTAGTAGAGATGGTATGGTCGACAAATTCCTCTAATCTAGGATGAACATGGTTACTAGGGATTCCTCGATATACACTTAGTACGTGAGACCCAAAACCGTGAATACCAACCCATTACAAGCATGAGTGGGGAACCTAAAAGGATTGGACCAACTCTTCACATCATCCTAATGCTTCGCCAATTACAATGCAGTTGGATTAAGGTACAACTTTCGCTCTCCCCCCTTTATATACCCCGTCAGTACGCATGGTTGAAATTGTCCCTTGGGGTGATGAAATCCCCAAGCAAGTCCCGCTAAGAAAAGTAAAAAGGGTGGACTCAAAGACCTGGTAAGCTACGATTTCTTGTCACCCAGGATCGTCGAATGGCACAAGGGGATTGGATACGTCAAATAGCTCACCCAAAAACACAACAAACAAAGTTGATTGACATCTCCTAGTTACACTATGTACCTAAATTAGGGGTTAAAAACCCTTAAAACAGCCAAAAAAATTGCTAAAAATTGAAATTTAACCTTCTAGAAAAAAGTTGTCTAGGGAAAATCCTCTTGTTTGTGAGGAAAATCCGCATGTTTGTGAGGAAAATCTACCTATTTGTGAGGAAAATCTGCCTGTTTGTGGGGAAAATCTTCCTATTTGTGAAATTTTTTCCAAAAACAACTTCTAAGGTTTGTGGAGGGAAGGTCCGCCCCAGGAAGGTCAAATCCGCCCTTGTGTAGGTCGGGTCTGCCCCTTTGTAACCTGTACCTAGACAAAAAGTCAAAAAATAGTAAACGTGAAAGTAAGAGACCCATTTGTGGGTCCCACCGGTCATGCCAAAAATGTGATAGGTCGAATCTACGCACTAGAGAATGAACAACAAACAAGAGAGTACAAAATAACACTAAAAACAACCTACACCTCAAGATTAGCTTAGTTGGATTTGATACAAAATAAAGACAAACAAATGAAACCTTTTACCTTGTCTCGAATCAATCCTTTGGTTGGCCCTTTGATCTTTGGTGTTGTATGCTCCTTGGATGGCACAAGATGCAAGCTAGATGATGATATGATAATGGATGAAAGTGGATGTAAGTGTGAAAAATGGCTAAGTATGGCTCCTAGAAAAAAATTTCAAGAGTTTGGCTACAATGAATGATCTCTCCCAAAATTAGAGAAAAAATGGGGTATTTATAGAGAATTTAGAATTCTATAAGAGAAATGGATGGTCAAGATTGAGCCACCGAGATCAAGATATAGGGCTAAGGTGAGTTGAGAACTCACAAGCCCTCACATCTTGACATGTGGCATGCGATATGGCTTAAAAGGGTGATGTGTATATGAAGTGGAAGGATAGTACATAGTACCTTGGGATTCCTCATCCCCATGTGGGTGAGAGGACATGTGGGGAATTAAAAATTCCTCAAATATTCTCATGGGGATGAGAGAAGGGATTTAAAATTCCTTTAAATGCATTGGGGGTTTAAATGTGAATTAAAAATTCACAAGGAGAATGGAGTTTTTTATGAAGTCCTTATCCCCATGTGGGTGAGAGGACGTGTGGAATTAAAAATTTCTCAAATATTATCATGGGGATGAAAGAAGGAATTTTATATTCCAAGGGGTGCATTGGAGGATTAAATGTGAATTAAAAATTCACATGGGGAATGGAGTGTTTATGTGGTCCTTATCCCCATGTGGGTGAGAGGACATGTGGGGAATTAAAAATTCCTCAAATATTTTCATGGGGATGAGAGAAGGAATTTTAAATTCCAAGGGGTGCATTGGATGATTAAATGTGAATTAAAAATTCACATGGGGACGAGTAAAATGAATTTAATATTCCTTAGAAAGATAAAAGGAATTAAAAATTCTTTGAGAGGTGGATTAGGCTAGTTAGTGAATGATTAGAGGAGGGTTAGGTAGCTAAGAGAGGTTAGAGGCCAACTTGCAAAAGTTGGAGGATGTGACACATCCTAATCAATAATTAGGCATGTGCACATCCATAATGATGAGATTAGAAGATGGATTATGATTAGATAAAAATTATGGGGGTTGTGACATATGAGAAATTGAATAAATGTCATATTTATTTAATTTATTTGATGAAAGGGGGAAAGATATTTAATTATTTAACTAGATACTTTAGGTGTTTGGAAAAATTAAGGATATTAATTAAATAATAGCGATATTACTTAATTAATGCAAATAAGGGGATGCTTAGATGAAAGGGAATAAATTTGGATAAATTAAGTGTCCAAATTTAGGTGTCTACACCTGCATTTTCTCTTGTAAGGTTTTAAACAACCCCCAATATGTGGCCTTGTATTCTTGGATATCCTAGTATTGGTAAATGTGGTGCTTGATTTGCACTATCACTATTTGGTTCAATAGCCATACCTTTCCATTGAAGTTGGGAAATTCGTTTAGAAAATAAAACATTAAGAAAATTATCAATGTACCATACCAAAAATGGTACTTGGACATCTTTATTTTCTATATGTTATACATGAGCTACTCCCTCATGACATTGTAGAGGTTGAAGTATTTTCCTTCCACCACCATTTGATAGCTAGTGTGAATTGTGGTGGTTGTGGCAGAGTCTTCCTAGTTGGCATGATAAATCTTCTAGGCTATTCGTATTGTTGCATATCATACTCCATTTATTATGGCCTTGAGGTTCATGCTCCAGGCATCGAAAGTGGTTGTGGTTAGTTGTTCCACCTCACTATTTTTAATTGTCGTCTTGGCTACGTTTTTTCCTACCATTCTAAGTCTGATTATTATGTGAACGGATCCATTTGTTATCTAGTAGGTATTTTCCAATTACATGAACTCATCATCATGCACCCAACTCAAAAATGATTCAAACCTATACATCCTTTTCATAGAAATTTGGATAATCTTTCTAGATGATGAGGTTTTTCCAGACAATCTCCATGTACTTTGGCTTGTTAGTTTTGTCATCATCCTCCAAAATATTGTATCAGAGGTCCTCCAACTTCATGTGATTTATCTCTACAAATTTTTTGTGTATATACTTCTAGATATCCTCCAAATATACTACACATTATGGGGGATTTCGGAGAATGTCCCATCCTTGTCTTTTTCTAATGCCTTTTAGGGGTACTTCGTGTATGTGGGTCATGGATTCTCAAAGACCTTCAATATTGTTGGGGTGTCCATTATATTATGAGAAAAAAATTATAGAGTATAGAGATGCTATGGTTTGAACTCGGATGAAACTAGCTCAGAGTGCAAGGTGTGAAGGAAATAAGTGAATGAATGAGTGGGGTGTGATATTTTATATAGATGGATGGGTGGTTAGGTATTTATTGTTCTTCCCATTTTATGGGGTTTCCCAATTTTTTTATGGATGTTACGGGTTACTTTTGGGTTTTCTAATTTTTAATTTTTCCTAAGGTTTAAACTATAGTACATATTATACATAAGCATTTTTATGTTTCGTATTTTTCAATGTACTAATAAGTGATAGTGTTTGACCCATGCACCGTTAACATTCCTGATCATGATAGTGCCTATAGTAATGGGAAAAGTATCCATTTTCCATACTTAATTCAAGAATAATTAATAATAAATGAGCCTAATGTTTCCTTGATTTAGTGTTTTAATGTGTTTTACACATTCACATTAAGTCTAGGACCCTTTTTAATAAAATGGAATTAATGGTGCCTTATTTAGGGTGTTGTAAAGTGTCTCTTTACACTTTCACATTAATCTAGGGCTTTAATTAATTTATTGAGGTTAATTTGAGCTTAATTGGCCCCTTTAATTCAAATCCAAGTCTTATTTATTGCATTTTCTGAGGGATAAAGCCTGAAACTCATTAATAATATTACACTACACTTAATTTGGAAAGGTTTGTGTCCTAGGATAGTGAACTAGGACACATTGACCATGTGGATAATGAGTCCTCACTAGGTCCTAAGACCCCATTTTGGCAGTTCTTTCACAATCTCCAAAACAGTTCCTAGTTAAGTATCTAGGATCCATTCACCCTATGGTGAATGGGTCCTCCTTAACTTATGACACCCCTTTTTGTACATATTCTTGGTGAGATTTTAGTGATTTCAGATCCTAGGTCTAATTTCAACTTGTGTTATTTGAATTTTGAGATCAAATCTTAAGTTAGGTATAAATATAAGGTTATTTTACATAGTTTCACCTAGAATTTTTATGTGACTTCATGAGATCAAAAGAAAGAACATTATAGAGCATTCAAGAGCATTTCAAATGCATTCAAGGGAAGATTATCAATGTTTTATTGCAGCAATCAAAGGTCATATCATCATGTCAAAGGCATAGGCATCATGCATGTTGTTGAGCTAATATGTTGATGTTGCATACATGATCCAATTCAAGCATTTTTTCACATCCAAATTCAAGATCGAGATCTATATACATTGAAGCTAATTCATGCTATTTTTTTTATTTGTACTCGAAGGTTCAATTGAGGATTGGTGAGTTATTACACATTGTTGTTCATTCATCTTCCCTTTATACATTATTTCATTACAAGGTTTAATTACCAAAATGAGGTTTGACCAAGGAAAACCCCTATTCCCTAACAATCAACATTTTTCTCCTCTTTGATGTTGGATTGTAGGTTTTAGATTGAAGATCAAGTGGAGAAAAAAATTTGCAAAATTTTTCAAGGTTACAAAGTTGTAAAAGTTGTCATTTTTATTGTAAGATCACAAAAAGTGCTCTAAAAAAATTATTTCCAACTTTTAAGAGTTGGACAACTAGGATTCGGGAGTGCATACATTGAAGAATAGGATCTCAAAACTAATTTTCCAAAATTATAACAGGGACCCATTCACCACTGGGTGAATGAGTCCTTAGTGAGGCCTAAAACAACACTTTTCCAAAAGGTACACATCATTTTAGCATCTGAAATCCTTTGTATTTGTTGTTATAATAGTTAGGTTTGATTTTTTATTTTTATTTATGCATTATATCCCTCATAATTGAGTGAAACAACTAGTCAAAAATTGGGTGCACCCATTTGTCAATCTCATTTGGTGATTGCACCCTCTTTATTTGTTTCATTTTGGTGAACCTAATTTGTTGAACATTGTATTTTTCTAATTTTTGGAGTCTCTTTTCATCTTAGATTAGATATTGCATTCATTTGCATTGAATGGATCTCATTTAAGGTGTCTTAGTTTGCATTAAAAATTGCATTTCATGTAGGGTTTTAGAATTGCATTGTTTGCATTCTTTAAATATGAAAATACAAAAAGAATTAGTCATCTTGCATATCATTTAGATCACATAAACTTGCATTTGAAAATCAAAACAAAATTGCATATCAAACTAGGTCTTCTAATTCATCATTTTTTCACATGTTCATTTTGCATTTCATGTTGCATTTACAGAAATCTGAACCTAAAACTTATTGTAGTAGACTTGAATCTAAAAATATTAGAAAATGCTTAAAAATATGTAAAAATTAGTTTAAAAACCCTAATCTAGGACCCACTCACTCTAGGGAAAATGAGTCCCTGATCAGACCTAAAACTAAATTTCTAGAATTTAAAAATTTATGTTTTGTGCCTTTGTTTGTAGTTGTTATCTCTTTGAGTTCGTTGAATTTTTGTTTCATTCAGTTCATTACATCTAGCTCAATTTTCTTCATTTAGTGCATTGTCTAAATTCAAATTTTCATTTACAACATTTCATTTTCAGATTGTTGCATATTGTAATCAGTAAATTGCCTTGTTTAGAATCTAAAAATTGCATTTACACATTTCATTCTAGGACCTTGCATTGCACTTTACCCTCTTTCCATTTTGGGTTTGTATACTATGTTTGTAAAATCTTGCATGATATTTACAACTTGGTGTCCTATTAGCAATACTATTGTAAGACGTAGTTCGAGACTCATGTCATCCTGTGATATCCCATTTGTCGTGGATCTTGGGTTTTCTAACTCTCTTCCTAATACTGTTGATAATCAACCCCCTATGGATCATAGTATGCATACCTCATTTCCCATGACTTTCATGCCTAAAACCAATGTGCTTAATGTTAACGATACCATCACTAGTTGTACTAAAGCTTTGGGGTGTACCCAAATCCAAGGTGCAACTTCATTCCTCCTTCTACCATACCCATTTCCATTCCCACATTCACTAGTACTCAAGTTACCACAACCATCCAACCTACTTGAAATGTGAACACTTAAGTATTTCCATAGGGAATCCTTCTAGCTTTTTGCATTCACATACCATATATTCTCAACCATCCTCCCTCACAAACTTACAATTCACTTGACCTCTACATACATACGCCACTCCACCTTATTCCCCTCCACATTACAATAATAATGATGGTATCCTTAATAGACTTATGAAAACCATGTCATCAATTCAACAACAAGTTTCAACCCTTAATCAAAACAACAATGGTCAACCTTTGTAATACATCAAAACCAATCCATTATCCCTGAGATATTGAGAGCACAAATACCACAAGGTATAGAAGTTCCCTAATTTGAGAAATATAGTGGGACATGAGATCCTGTTAGCCATGTTTATACTTTTAAAACCCTATGTAGTGATTTTATCTTTGAAGATAAGATCTTGGCTAAACTATTCCCTAGATCCTTGAAGGATACTGCTTTAGAGTGGTTCTCTTCCTTATCGAATAATTCAATTTGTATACACCTAAAAATGGTATGCCGAATATAATTAATTAAATATGATTTATTTGATTAATTAACCTTTATTTCATCTACTATTAAATAAATAGAAATATTTATTTAAATAGTTCGCATTCTAATTCTTCTATTCTTCTATTTTAATTAAATATACAACTTCAATAGTTTGTGTTATTTAATTATCACATCATTTAATCTTAATTAATTAAACAAGGTTAAATACTTTGTTGTTTAATTATCATATCCCTTCTATATTTATTTAATAAACAAATTCTATAGTTTTTTTTATTAAATTATTCATCCCCTTTTACTAATTTGAATAAATCATAAAATATTCAAATAAAGGCATAAAGGAAATTTCCTCTATTCACTCACCTACCAAATTAGATATCAAATATCCAATTTATTCAACTAGCATTCACAGGAAAGCTTTGGAGAAAAAATTGCAAGCAATCCTCTCAATCTCATTCCTCTAATTCTTCCTATCATCTTATCTAATGTTTTCATGGGGAGAAACCATTCCCATAATTAGCTCAAGGTTCTTCATATCTCACCATTCAATCCTCTAGATTAAATCCAAGCCTTTTTTGTGTTGCCCCATCACAATGTACTGTCATAAATCTATACATACAACCTTCTTCTACAGGAAATGGTTCCCAAATCCCAACTTTGTGCAAACTTACTCTGCAATCAAGCAATCAAGCAATCATAGCAATAGAAATAGCATCATAGCAATCATAGCATCAGTAGAATTTGTATATGGATGTATCATAGTTTTACTGTAGCTTTCATCCATCAGATTTCATGTCAAAATAGATTACAGTAGCATCAATATTATTTAGAAATCACCATATAGAAGTACATCATTGCATTTAGCATCATTTCATTCTCTAGATAGGAATTTTAACAGTCATGGTGCTTACCAAATTTGAGATCCCTTTGTGATTTAATAAATCTTTGGAGATAGGAGACAATGAGATGCTTTCAAGTTTTCTATGATTTTAATTAGTTAATTGCTATTAAATTTTGATATAATGTTTCATTAAGAATTTTTTTTAGTTGTTTACTTATTTACTTATTTCACACTTACAATTTGGCGCCCACCGTGGGGCTTAACCCCATGTTTTTAACAACTTTTCTGAAAAGTGTTCATATAGGATACAGGCATGTTTTATTTTTAGCACGATCGAAATATTTTGCAGTGCATCTGATGCAAACTATAGTGCTTCTTACTATTTTAGTGCTTTCGATGAAAAATATAGCTCTTTGGAGGATAGTTTTAGTGCTTTGATCAAAAGCTTTTAGCATAGATAGACAGTTCATGTTTAAATTTGTTTTAGCACAACTGATGAATTCTATAGAATTTTTTTTGAATTCTATAGTGCTTATAATTATTTCTATAGTGCATCTGAGCTTTTATGTAGCACTTCTAACCTTTGTTATAGCGCTTTTGCACAGTATTGTCTAGATCTGACGCAACTACAACCAGTAACTTCATTTTTTTAGTTGGACTAAAATGAACCAATCCTAGGGTAGTCACTTGGTTTAAAATATATCAATCCTAGGGTAGCCATCACATATTTTCTTTCTCAGTTAAAATAAACACCTTCTCTTTTGTGAAGCAATATCTTCACTGTGAAGCAATATCTTCACTATGAAGCAATATCTTCACATAGATAGCAAATTGTCATTTGGGTTTTTAAAACTAAATAATTGATTATTGTGATTTTATGGTGATAGGCATATGCTCTCCCCTTAACTAGGTGATCAAAACACCAGACTCATCCTTTATTTTCATGCATTTCCTACTTTATTTAAATCCTTTGGAAGGCCTGTCATAGAGGGAAAAATTACTCTCCCTATGGGAACGACTTGAGTGGGAACAACCAAAGCCAGGTTTTCCAACGCACTATAAAATAAAAGTAAATCTAGACAAATCCTCATTTACTAGAAGTGTGCAAGATAACCATCCCCAAAATATTTGTTTCAAATATTGGGAGGTCTCCTGAGGGAGTTTATCATTTTTCACTCCAAATGGAAACCCTATCTATGAACCATAGTGTATCCAACTTGTTAGTTTCCAAACATTTTAATACTCAATAGTATTAGGGAAGGGAAGAATCTACCCCCAAGACACTCACCATATAATTTCCAAGGACTGTTTGCTCAAGGGATCGAGAAATCTAACCCTAAGTACGTGCATGGAAAAGACAAAAACACGGGCGCCCTCTAGGGGGTGACACAGTTGTGTGAGTCAACACAATTTTAAGATGTGGGATGATTGAGTATAATGATGACCTACTTGTCCTTAAGTGTGAGTCTATCTAAAGTGTCTTTTTGGAAAAAAAAAACCTATGAAAATCAAGAAGGATCTATTTGATCCTTGAACATACACTCACTATTTAGATCTTAGGACTTAAAAACACTTGTTCTACAATTGCTTGTTGTGTCTTTAAATCATTAAATCTGATAAAGATCATCCAAAAAGAACACAAAAGGTTGACAAGTCATTCCATGAAAAATTATGATTAGGGATTGGAAATCCACAAACTTTGTTAAGAAATCCCTTGCAAAAAAGTTAGAAAACTAGAAAAACAACTTAGTCGCAAGAAACTGTTCTAAAGAAGAAATTTTTTGTATCAAAATAGGAAAATATTGCTTGACCATAGAACCTTCATCCATAGATTTCATGATTTTTCTAGGGGATACACAAATGATTATGATATAGATCCCTTATATTCACAAGCCTACTTTCAAAGAAGAGCTCTTTCACAAAAAAATAATCATAGTCAACCTATTCATCCATCTTCCATTCCACAATCAACGATAGAGTATTCTAATAGGCCAGATCAATTCATACAATAGAGGAAACATTTGAAACATTAGGCTTGTTATCAAAATCAAGAAATTTACTAGAAAAAATACTCTATCAAAGTGCCCTGGATTTCATCCAAAAATCAATCCATTCATTGAGAAAAACTAGAAAAAACACTAATAAATCCTAAAACAATGCATCCACATTTTGTTTTAGCACTTTTTCCTATTATTTTAGCACATCAACAGTCTATCATAAACATCCATCAATGTTAGAAAAATACTAGAAACTTTGGTGCATCTACTATCTGGCTTAGCACATACACCCTATCTATCAGTGCATACAATGTCTATTTTAGTGCTTACATAGTTTGTTCTAGTGCATCTGACAAAAATCATAGCCCATTGACAGCCTATCAAAAAAAAAATCACCAGTAATGGAAATATTAGAAACTTTAGTGTTGCTTCCCACTATTTTAGTGCATCTACACTATTTGATAGTGCTTTCACTAGATCTTTTAGTGCATACAATTTCTATTTTAGTGCTTCTACTTTTTTGTAATAGTGCATCCACAAAACCAAAAAATAGAGAGTTGTTAGAAACATATGTCAGACTACAGACATTAAAAACTTGGGTTTTTACCAATTAGAAATAATTTCCACAATCCCAACAGATTCTTAAACTTGAATCAAATAGGATCATACAAATTAAACCTTTTCAAGTTGAACCTAGATCTTGCAAATTCTAAAAGTGTCCACAAAATCACACACAAAATCTTGGTTATTAGGTTAAGTTTCTTCATCAGGATATTATCATCCTACCATCATGAAACACAACATTATGATCAAAATTTTAACTTAGTCTCATCAATAGGATATATCATCCTATTTGACTTTTTTAAAATCCATTTAACACTTATCCAAACATAGAAGATCAAAGTTTAGTGTGGAAAACAAAAATTTGTATGCCAATTTTGACAAGGTTACAAAGTAAAAAACTTAGAGAAAAAGACATTGAAACACCAAACATAATGGTTGAAGAAAACTCCTTTTCCCGATTTCATCAAAATGATCCCAATGAGATAACCCAAGAGGATATACAAACCACCCAACAAGATCCAAATTTCTATAAATTCATGGAAAAGGTCTTGGAACAAGATATGGAAAAATGCATCTTGATGTTAGCAGAATTGAGTACAAAACTTTTGAAAGATTTCAACATCAATCGATTAAAGGAAGCACCTAGAACCACTAAAACAAAACAACACAAAGACTTAGATCAAGTGGTTGCTCTAACCACTAAAATCCCATATGGGTGTTCTGTTATTTTTAAAAGAAAAAATGCTCTTCATTTCTATACTCTGTAATGCTATGAAATTCCTTTACTTGTTCTCAGAAAGTAGATTTTCTTTACTCAAAAAATAACACTTAAATTCTTTTCACTGTTTGTCTGATGGTACAACACAATAAAGCTTAAAATGATTCAGACCCTACAGTTGCTTATCAAAAAATGTCTCTGCTTTATGTACTTGGACACTTCAAAAATCAAAAATACCTTTACATTGTCTATGAACACACCGAGAATTGTATTTTGTATTCAAATAGCCTGATTTGACAATGCCAATATCCCATCTTTGGCAATCTTCATGCACTTTTATGTTCCCATTAAGATGTGGTTACTTCATGCACTTGTTCTCCTTCAAAAAAATTTAAATTGATGCATCTACTCCATTTAATGTAACATTTGCATTTATTCATTATAATTTTAATGGTTTAAATTCTCTTGATCACATTTACCATTCACACCTTTTGTTCTTCAAAGAAAAACATGATGATGTGAAACTATCAAAATTGAATTATGTTCAACATGCTTCTTCATAGTTCATTTTTGTTTTAAATTGAATGAAACAACACCATTTTTCCTTTATGATGCTTCCCCAATACACTTATTCAAAATGTATAATTCTTTGATAGATAACTTGTAGGCTTACCTTTTTATCAAACACACATGTACATTCATTGACCACTAGTGACATATGATGGCTCTTTGCTTTACTCACAACTATGAGGAACTCTTCTCAGACATCTTTTCCTAGGTGTATAGTTTTTCTGGATTTGATTGTGTGCAAATTTTTAACATCAACGTTTCGGATCACACTACATGATCCATCATCAGGATGAAGAGAGCATGAGAAAAATGTGCAAATTTTTGACATCTTTTCCTAGTCAGTTCAGAATGCAACACCATTTATGTAGGTTCCTTTGATGCTTTCTACCACTTATTCATCACACATGAATTCTTTAGAAAACATGCACTCTTAGCTCAACACTCTTATAGAATAAGGAAAATGAGAACTTGAAGCTCCACTATATGAGCTTCCATTATTTCTTAATGCTCTGTTGATGAGGCATTATTTATGCCTATTCACTATCACATTATGGGCATGAAACAAATGCTTGAACAACATGAATAAAAGTGACCAAAACACTATATGGCAGCAAAGATGCAATTAATACTATAATATTTAAAACTTTCTAGTATGAAATTGATGCATTTCAGTTGAATTGAATCCATTAAGTTCATTGTTCACCTGTAGCTTTCACTTCGCTACTTAGACTTGATTGTTATAAGTGAACAATAAACTTGAGTGATTTGATGACTGAAATTCTATTTTACTCCTTCATGAATGTCTCAGATGAGCATGATAATTGTATTTTCTTACTCATACCACTTGTAAGTTTAAGGGGTAGCACATTGAGCTCTACCCTTGTGGGAGCCTGTTTTACTCCACATGCTTTTTTATTCATGAGATGATTAGCTACATAACTTTTCCTATACATGCACATGGAAACAAACAGTGTTAGATTAAAATAGTATATTATTATGATGTTTCCTTCTTCGCTCCAATCCATCTCCCATTCTCTCAATTGTTTCCATGCGTTATCAATAGTATTTTACATTATTGTTGGTGGTTCATATAGGGATGTTCATAATTGGAGCTCTAACAACCCCTTTTCTTCTCTAATAGATTGATCGGAGTTCGAGGACGAAGGATGGTGCACCATTCTTGCATTGGCCAACAACAACAGGAAATGATGATTATGTTCATGCTTATGTGACTTCTTTTCCTGCATCTTCAATATTGTAGCACGCTCCTTATGATGCATTGTGACAATTACATCCATGGCTTGTGTGGATTCTTTAATTTCTCTTTTCCTTTCTATTATGAAAAGAAATGCATCAAAACGCAACAATGCACAATCATTTGTATTCTTGCAAACAAATGAAATAATGTAATATAACAATATTTTGAAATATAATGAAAGCAATTGAATGCTTAATCATTTGTATATTCTATTTTTTATTTCATTCCTGAAACTCAGTTTACTGAAACAATGCATAACTGACACTTGATAAATATGGTGCAAACATTACTTAGTGCACACGTGGAAAATAACTAAACATCCACTTTAAGATAAAACAGATTAATCAACTCTACCAATTGAGCTATAGTGAAAATTGGTGGCGATTTCCGCTAAATTCTTTCCTTCTAAGCATTAGATTAGTTTCCTTTTAAAACTCCATTGGGTGTGGAGTCAAATCTACCCCCTCATGAAACTCATAAATTTGAATAGCAGTAATCCAAATAGTAGCAAAACAAAAACAAATGATGCATAAAGAAAACTAACATGCCATAATGGCCAACCAAAACATGCACAACAGTGCTTAGGGAAAGCAAAACAAACTAAAATGAAATGTGTGTCAAGCACTTATTTTTAGCAACTACTCTACTATTTACAAAACACTACTTATCTTAGAGGCAATGCTTGAGGTGGATCCCATTAATTGAGATAGACAACACCTCTCCAGTCAACTTAAAAAGTTGGAAATCATTTTGTTCCTTGCACTTCATGATCACATAAGGCCCATCCCAAATTGCATCAAATTTGGAATGTCATCCTAGTTTACTCTTATATTCATTCCATTTAAAGACTACATCACCAATGATGAAATCTTCTGGATTTTCCCTTTTATCAAAAGAATTTTTCATCTGAGCTTGATGTATCTCAAGTTTCCTTAATGATTTCATTCTAGTTTCCTCAAGCTCCATCAATTGTGCAAATCTCACTTCTATAGGTTGTTCATTCAACAATTATAGCTCCTTAACAAAACTCATAGTTCGTAATTCAATAGAAACAATAAATTTGGCTTCCTTTCTCTAAGAAAGTACATAGGGAGAACAACCAATAGCCCTTTTAGGAGTTACCCTATCAAACCAAAGGTCTATCTTAATCTTTTCATGCCATGTCTGTTGATTTTCCTCAACTGTCTCCTTGATTATCTATATCAGATTCTTATTTGTAGATTTTTCCTACCCATTACCCTGTGAATAATAGTTAGAAGACATGTTCAGAAAAATATTATTCCTAACTGACTAGTCAGAAATCCTCAAACCAATAAAGGCTAAACCATTGTCAGAGATTATTGAATCTGGGGTACCAAATCTTGACACTAAGTCTTGATAGAAATTAAGTACAAAATTCTCGTTTGCTTCTTTCAAAGCAATAGCTTTGGTCCACTTAGTGAAGTAATCCATTGCAGTAAGAATCCACTTATGACCCATGCTTGAAGGCGGGTTGATTGGTCCAATAAAGTCTAAACCCCACTTGTAAAATGGCTTCTCTACTTGAATTGGATGTAGGGGCAGAGTTGCAAGCCTCTACTTTCAAGAAAACAGAGCACACTTTTCACATCTACGGACCTAGGCAATTGCATCCTTAAACAAATCTAGCCAATAATAACCATCCCACATGATTTTTAGGGCTGTTTTTCTTGCAGCAAAGTGGCCTCTCGAAGGCCCATCATGAAATTCTCCTAACAACTTATCAACTTGATCAGGTTTAATGCATCTTAATAAAATCCCCTAAAAATATTTTCTATAAAGAATTCCATCAATAATTGCAAAAGGAATGGCTTGTAGCTGTAATACCTTCTCTTTTCTCTATCCAAACCTTCAGGGCACTCACCAGTCTACAAATAATGTATCATTTGTTGCACCCAGGTAGTAGCAAGGGCTGAAACAACAATTGTATCATCATTATTTAGTACTTTATCAACATTTTCAGCCTCTTTTGAGTTGTCCTAATTTTGTGTAAGTTGTTCACACAAACCCTTTCCTCTGAAAAGCTTAGTTATCTTAATATCAATATCAAGCTCCATAACCTTGGTTATCCAACTAGCACACTTATCATTGATATCACAGCTAAGAAGTCCTTAACAGTTGAATGAGAAACTGATAAATGAATTCTATTATTTGATAACATATGCTTGAGTTTTTTAAGGCTTCTCACGACAACAAAAACATGCTTCTCAACAAAAGAATACTTCACCTCATAATCGTGTAACACCTGGTTGAAAAATGCCATAGGCTACTCCAAGCCTTCATCACTTTGCTAGCACAACATAGCTGAAATGGTGTCAACCCCTCCAAAAGCATAAAGAATGAAATCTCTATCATAATTTGGATTAACAAAGGTAGGGGCAGCTACAAGAGCATCTTTTATATGCTCAAAGCATATTCTTATCAAGCATAGCAATGAGAGGTTGCAGCAAAGCTGTAGCATTAGGTATGAATCTTCTCACAAAATTAATCCTTCCAAGAAAGCTTTGTAAGCCTTTCTTGTGAGTTAGTAATGGTAACTCAACAATAGCAGAGACTCACTTAGGGTCTATATAAATACCTTTCTTTGAGACAATGCATCCAAGGAGTTTACCTTTATGCACACAAAAAATACACTTCTTTGGATTGAGCGACACTCTGAACTCTCTACATCTTTGGAAAATCTATTTTAAATGCTCAATATGTTCATTAGAATTTTTTGAAAAACTTGTAATATCATCTAAATATACTAGAAAAATTTATTCATGAGGTCATGGAAATCCATGTCCATTGCTTGTTGAAATGTTGCTCTAGCGGTCGATAAGTCGAAAGGCATTTTCTTGTAGGCCATAGTGCTCCATTTGGTTGTAAAATTTGTTTTGAATTGATCCTCTTGCTTTACCAAAATCTGGTTATAACCTGAATACCCATTCAGCAAAGAAAATATGTTAGAACTAAAAACTACTTGCAAAATTTGTTCCATGGATGGGAGTGGATAATGATACTTCAAAGAATCCTTGTTCAAATCTTAGAAATCAACACACAATCTAATTTCCCCACTGTTCTTTCTAACTGGAACTAAGTTAGATACCCAAGATGTGTGCTTAGTAGGAAAAATAATGCCACTCTCAATTCATTTATTTAGTTTAGCCTTCATAATGTGCTCTAACTTGGGATTAAGGGGTCTTTGTTTTTTCCTTACTAGCTTTGCATTAGGTTCTAGTTCAATAGTATGTTGGGATAATTCTAGATCAAACCTCCTTAAATATTTGTATTCCCAAGAAAAAACATTACTAAATTCCCGATATAACAGAATGAAAGCTTGTTATTCTTCCTTAGTACATACCTTTCCCAGCTTTAAAAGCTTACCCTTGAAAATTTCAATGGCTTCATAGTGTTCTTCCTGGACATTCATGTTGCACTTATCCTTCCACATTTGATAATCTGAGTTGAAAATAGATTATAAGGTCACAAAACCCTTCAACAACTTGTTTTTCTTTAACTACACAATCTGGTTACCATATTGCTACTGCCACTTTTGTTGGTTTCCATCTACAAACTCAGCTTCAATGATTAAAAAACTCACAATTTTCTCATCGTTGTCAAAAACTTGCCAACTTACATTATTTTCAGGTACAGAATGTTTGACTACATTTTTACATATTGACGTGCTTCTACCTTCTGAATCTCACTTGGAATATCAAATTGGGCTCCTATGGCAGTGAGCCTATCCACATGTTTATTTTCATTTCTAGGAACTGAAATAATGTTAAAAGCATCAAAATATTTTATTAAATCGCATACACGATGCTTATATTTCTTAAGTCATTTTCTACAACATTCAAATTTCTAACTTGATTCACTATTAACTCTAAATCACCCTAAACTTGTAAGCATTTGATACCTCTCTTTCGAGCCCATTCTAGGACATGCGCCAGTGCTTCATATTTAGCTGTATTATTTGAACAGTTGAAAGCAAACCTGAAAGCTGAATAATACTTATTTTTATCTGGTGAAATCAGCATGGCTCCACCACTAGCACCTACATTGCTTCTTGAACCATCGAAGTAAAGCTTCCAAAGCTTATCTTCTATCCCTACAGGTTGCTCCTCTTCTTTAATTAGATTAGGCATAACAATGTCAAGTTATGGAATCATATAAAATCCTAATCCTATCTCATCTATATGCTGGAAAGTATCAAGCTCATGATCTTTGACTTCCCATTCATCTTGATTCATATTTTATATAGGGGTGTTGTGGTCTAAGGCCATGGTTTTCTCCTCTAGTATAGGGGTGGCATAGAGGTTAGCATTTATAGGACTCAAAACATAAGGTTCGATATGGTCTTTGGCTAGAGGTTCAGACTTTATGGTTATTTTCATACCATACATTGTTCTAAAAAATAGATGAGACCAATCATAGGAAAAAAACCCACCCAGCTTGGTTGTAAAACCTTTTGAGAGGTAAATGCAAAAGTGGGGTGGTAGATCAATAACATGTATATCCCGATGGATTGTGAAATTCGGGGATGCATACAAAGTAAGGGCTAAATTCTTGATTTTACCAATAGTTTTAACAATAGACCCATCCAACTAAACTTATCCTTTCTGGGAGTTAGGATAATAAACAAGACCTAGCTTATTGACTAAGCTCTTAGGCATAACTGAGCTACTTGCCAATATAATTATGAACAATTTTATTGCCAATAATCATAATTAAATAGAATGAAGGAGGTTTTACCTCTTGATTTTCCTACCTACTCTTAACTTTTGAGCTATTTGTAAGCACAACTATAGCATTCCCTTGATTAGCATCATCAAAAACATAAAGCTCAGCTAAAGCATCCCACAACAAGCTTTTTGACCTAAGATGTGCAAAGCATCCAAAACTGACATGCTAATAGTGGCCTTCTTAAGATGTTCAACAACATTGAAAGAAATAGGAGTTACCTTCTGCTGATTTTTAGTAATAGTAGCATCACTTCCTTTATGCAAAGGTTGTGATTGTGCCTTTAACTATTCCTTACCAAGTATTTCTTGGCCTCTTTGTAGAATTTGCACCTTGGGTTGCACTACGACATTAATATTTGATGAAGAAACAGGTTGTTTGTCCTTTATAGGTTGTAAGTTTTCAACTTGCTGCCCCAAATCCATGACTCTCTTTTTTGATCTAGTGTTGGCTGAAACAGAAGAATTTTGTTGATCTTGGTCGTTCACACCACAAAATTCAGAACTCTGCCAGTTTGGCAAAGAAACTTCAAAGCTTTCCTATTGTTCTAGATTTTGGTTTGGAATATTCTTTGAACCAACATAGTTGTTTTGGACCATTAAGGCTTGATTTCTCATGTCATGTGTACATGTTGATTGGTTATGGGCCTAATTGCATGGGTAACACCAATTGTAATCTTGGGCAATGTTATTTTGTGGTACAAGTTCCTTTCAAGAATGGGAAGTATTAAGGTTGTATGGATGGAATGGTCTTGGGTTGAAATTATTCCTTTGGCCTTGATAATCATTTTGAAAGGCTAGCCTATTAAGCTAGTTCTGCTGGTACATGGCTTAATAGGGCTTATGCTCTTGGCCAACTTATTTTTTAATGCTCACTAGATCATTTCCAAATATCTTCAGTATAATTTTTATCTCTTGAAACTCTTGGTTTTGGGCTGGAGCAGTAGGTTCAAGTGTTGCAGCGTGACATCATATTGCTGGTAGAGGCGGACAACAGCTAAAGGGGGTAAAACAACAAGAATAGGTGGTTGTTGTGAACGAGTGAAAATACAAGTTAGAAAATGAGCAGCAAACAAAAGAGTGTGAATAACCAATATAAACACCCTACACCTCAAGATTGGATTAATTGGATTCAAAAACAAAGTAAAGATAACAAATGGAATTGATTCATCTTTTCTTGAATTGATCCTTTGGTTGGCCCTTGATCTTCGATGTTGTATGCTCCTTTGATGGAAAAAGATGCAAGTGTGGAATGCAAGATGGATGGGAAATAGGTGATAATGGATGAAAATGCAATTATTTGGCTAAGTATGGCTCAAAAGAAAATTTGGTAAGAGTTTGGCTAGCATAAATGATCTCTCCCAAAATGAGAGAAAAGAGGAGGTATTTATAGAGAATTTTGGATGCTCTAGAGAAATGGACAGTTGAGATTAGACCAACAAGGCCAAGATGTAGGGCTATGGTGAGTTGAAAACTCACAAGCCCTCACATCTTGACATGTGGCATGTGAAGTGGCTTGAGAAAGATAATGTGTAAATGAGTTGGAAGGAGAGTACATGACATAGAGGTACTACATAGTACCTTGGGATTTGGACAAGATATCCTCATAAAGGAGGTCCTTGTCCCCATGTGGATGAGAGGGCATGTGAGGAATTAAAAATTCCTCAAATATCCACATGGGAATAAGACAAAGAATTTAAAATTCTTCGGAATGCATTGGGGGATTAAATGTGAATTAAAAATTCACATGGGGAATGGAGTGCCTTCCCCAAAAGGAGAAAGTCTTTGATAAGGTTGACTTAGGACACATTCCATAAATGATA